>BRDA01005464.1:15253-29808 GCA_036984385.1 Crenuchus spilurus | reverse complement strand
GAAGGAGTCCGAAGACGTGGAAGACCAAGAATAACCTGGATGGATAACATCAAGACATGGACTGGATTATCAGGTGCTAGCCTTCTACAAGCAACAAGAGACAGATGGCATTGGAGGGAAGTGACTCGTCTGTGCAGCCTACCATCGCGAAGCGATGACGGCGTGTGACATGACATGACTTCAATTGGATACGACCCACATTTATCATCACCTGAGCATCGTCGCATTCATTGCCAAACCTGTCGTCTCATGATATTTACATATACTTAAATCATAACCCGTCGCCTTATTCAGGACAAAGTTTGAAAGCCTGTAAAAGCACAGATGCATACAAATACTTCACAGCAGGCTGGGTAACAGAGCCTAAAATATGGCATCTCAAACAAAAGAAAATATTCCTTGTCAAAGCTAAGCTACGTGACTAAACACCATGTCATGACTATCATAGCGTTTATTCTGGGCCTTAAGACTTGTAAAGAAAAGTTGGTTGTAAACTGACATCCATAAAAGAGTAACACTTTAGTTAATGGCTCATTAATGAAAGATATTATAATGATTAATAACTGTGAACACATCATTAGTTTGAGAATTTCATTAACAAATGATTTCCTAATGATTTGTTAACATTTGCAAAAATGAATACATCATTAGTAACTACATGAACTGTCATTTATAAACATTTGTTCATGTGCAAATTCTCATGAACTAATGACTTGTTCACAGTTATTAATCATTAGTTAATGGCTTATTAATGAAAGTTATTATAAACAACTTTATAAAGCACAAATCTAATAATACCAGTCTGCTGAAACATCTTTTTGAACAGTTTGACTAGCAAAAGCACATAAATTCACACAGCAAACAAGCTAGCTCCCCAGCTAGCTAAACTAGCTTAGTTAAGGCTAACTTACTTGTTAACGAAGATTTACTCGCCAGAGATAAAACATGAACTGCAAAATATACTTCTTTCAGTCTTGGCGAGCATATTGAAAGCATGACAGGCTCTGAATGAATCAGACAGTCCTTACACACTATGGCGGCAGCTTCACTTGTGACTTCAGCTGCAAACCATGAGTAGAAAACCAACTTTGGACATCAAAACTGTCTAGCCCAGTGGTTCCCAAACTTTTACTGCAGCGTCCCACTGTTATAGATAAGATTTTCATCTTATGCTAGCAGTGCTCAAGCCTTGCTGTGTGCCCCCTGCAATAGCTCCACACCCCCAACTTTAGAAACCACTGGTCTAGCCTGATGTACATTTTGAAACAGTGTGGTTTCATTTGTTTGTGTGCGAGTACCATCTCGACGTGAGCCAGCCAGTCTCCAGCTGCCTCCCATGTCTCCCGCCTCCTCTTGCTCATGTTCTTCTCGGAGTGTGCGCCAATTATCACTGTCCGAGCGCATGTATTCCTTCCTCCCTCCAGAGCCCACCTCTTCAAAGCCCACTCGTAGGCCCTCCCTACGCAGAGGCTTTTCAAAACGTCTCTCACCCCTGTGCAGACAGAGGAGTGAGTTAGCAAGTGTCAATAAAATTGTATTGCAGGCCAATCTTGTGTAAATATGTGTGTAAATAGTCACAAAGGTAAGTACATGTGCATGAGTGTACATGTGAATAAAGCTGTGTACAAATGTGAGGGTACATGCATAGTGTGTACAATATCTATACATGTGTAGACACAAATGTTTAGATTTTTTTATACAGCGTTACTGCTGCTATTAAAGGGGACATATTACACCTCTTTTTAAACAAGTTAGAATAGGTCTATGGGCTAAAGTTCTTTGCACAAAATCACACACAAAGATATATCACAATCTCTATTCTTGCCAGTTTCAGCCCCTTTCAAAATGAACCGTAAAAGGGCTCTGTCACATTTATGCAAATAAGCTGTTGCTAGCCACGCCCCAACACCAGCGCTTACTACACATGAAAATGACAGAACACAGAGGCACTATCCAACCATATATGTTCAACACTGCGTAGGAGCCAGAGCAAGACCTTCAAGAATGCAGTGTCCGCGCACGCACGCACGCACACACACACACTCTATCTATGCACTGCGCTTGTAAACACAGCAGACCAAAATGGCAGATCTTCAACTAATCTAATCAAAACACACAAAAAGTGAGTTTTGCATAATTTGTCCCCTTTAAGCTTGACTGTAAATTACAAACCAGGCCAATAAAGCGTTTTTTTGAACAAAGAAAGATGGAAAGAAACAAAGGTGACACTTAATACCCGTCATCCCATTAATAAATGTGACACTTATACCTGTCATCCCAACTCTGGCTACGATGGATCTCTCTAACACTCCTGCTGAAGCCCACCTCAGCATCTTCAGTACTTCTTTGGTAGAAACCACCTTCTCCTCGGCCTCTGCCTACAAACACACATACACATGATACATGAACTGAGCTACGTTTATACAGACACCTGTAGAATGAGATGCATGTCAGAACATCTATGTTTTTACTGCAAACCAATACTAACTTGCACATGCATATGTGCCTTCAAGACTATTTCAAATAGACCCTTGAACTGCCAGAACATTTCACTGTCCGGTCTGTTAATCAATAATCAGGGTCATCTCTGGTCAACAGCTCACCTCGGCCACCTCTCACACTTCCTCTGCCACGGGCCAAGCCAGCAGGGATGGCCCCACAACCTTTACCCATAAGTCTCAGCACAGCCACACTGTTGACAGACATGGAGAAGTTCCGCTGCAGAAATCAAGAGAGAAAAAAAGTGTTAAAACCATGAACAGGAAGGGAATAAAAACAAAACTTCAATGTGATAAATTCAAGAACACAACTAAGTACAATCATTGTGCAGTTCATGAAGATGATCCCATTAATTTCTGTGCACGAGTAAACAAAGCTTACAGGAAGAGAGATCATATGTGTATACTCTAAATCGGGGATTTGTGTGTTTCGTAAATAAGCATGTTTTGGCTCACATGTGACCCAAACTGTACCTGCCCTGCTAGACCTAAATGAAAAACAGAATAACAGGCTCTGTGTGTGTGTGTGTGTGTGTGTGTGTGTGTATGTTTTCACCTGCTCCTCCTCAGTGAGAGGCACCAATGCCAGAGGCTGCTGAGGCTCATCCTGCAGAATAGCAGCAAACTCCTTATCCTGCATGTCCTCTGGGACCTAAACAAAGACAGTGAAAAACAAGCAGAGCTGTTGAATTCAAAACACCCACTCAACTAGGCAAAAACACTCACAGGTTACAGAAGAGTCGTCTATATTTAAAACCTAGCACGTTTAAAACAGCCCTCAGGTCAATTTCTGGAACATGCTTCAACATTTAACAAAACGATTCTGTTGTAGGCTGTCTGCTCTAGAATGATCAGAATGCAGAAACACTGGTGTTCAGTCACACTCACTTCACTAAACAGGGACCAACGTTTGAGAAGTCAGTAAAAAACACACTCAGGTGGACTATTGGATCTGTTGACGTGACTCGATATGGAAAGAGCTTCAGGGTTTGGATTTAATCACTATTCATATTCTGTATCCTAAGGATTCTTCATACATATAAATAGAACACAGCCACAAGCAGCAGTTATGGGGTCCTCAAACAATGAGGCCTAACACGCAAATATAATGTCTAATGCCGAAGCTTTCATGAAGTCAGAAGATATGTTTTAGATATTGCAGTGCTCAAAAAGGACTACATTTGTAACATATGAGTTAAATCACAAAGACGCCTAATACAGCCATCACACTCAAAGAGGCCTAACCCACAAGGCCGATTTAGCAAAGCTCATGGACGGTTATTAGATATCTGTTGATGATATTAGAAACTTGCACAGATGCACTCAGATAAGTGGAAAGAAGCCTACTTATTCCTAAAGGCCCAGTCACACTCCGTTTGCGAATTTTAGCTAAATAAATCCAAATTATTTCTAAGAGATTTGCGGCAAGTTCAACTTTGGTGAAGCTTGGCCGACAAATCTGAATCCCTGACCAATAGCGCTGCTGCTCTGGTTGCGTGACCTAGGACACGATCTGCGCTGTCTGCTCTATTTGAGCTAACATGGAGGAAGCGCTAATTGTTGCAGTTTCAAAACAGGAAATATTTTATAACTTGAATGATAATGAAAGAAATGAGTGGCAGCGTGGTACACTCTCAGTCAGGAAGTGGAATTAGATGGTAATTATCTTTTCTTCTGGGGTTTTTCTAGTTTAGTAGTTTTAGTAGCTTAATGTAGCTAACAGCTAGCATGCATCAAACTTGGCAGGCTTCTTTACAGACCAATCTTACATCTGAATGAATGAACAAATGAATGAATGAATGAAGCAATAATAAGTTATAGACCTTTGGCTTTGTGCCAAATGGTGTATTGTCAGATGCCATTCTTATTGCTTAGACAATATAACTACTTATTTTTGATAAGCATTGATTTAGAGCCTTTTTCCCCTCCAACATGGCGACAGCACATTAATAACCAATACCCCTAGGTTTTAAAATTAGCTTGCCAAAGTATTTTTATTTAGAGTTAGAACTTCACCACCTCCAAAAAGTGTGGGATTTTGGTTTAGACTGCGACTAGGAACAAGTCTGTACAACTTGCCCTAAATCAAACAAAGGTTGATGGAGTTTGAAGCTAACAGGCTTGAACAAACCAGGCCGGCCATATTTGCTTGAAAAACTGCAACATCAGATGTTTATAAAGTGAACTTTTTTTGATAATGATTTACCTACAAAGTAAACAGATTGTAAAATGGTCATCTTGACATGATTGGGCAAAAATCCAGAAGCAATTCAAAAAGTGAGGTTTTCAAACAATTAACAATCAGAAAGAAGCTTTACATTTGACAAACATACATACATTTACAGACATGTATGTCTGGATAAGGAATATCAAGCTTTAAGTCAGAAATTCAAAGTTAGCTGAAGATGTACTTGATTTTTATTAAAAGTGTCACTAGTGGCCAAATCACCTAAACTTTTGCAGGGCATTACCCGCTACCTGGAAGTAGCATTCAAGTTTCATCCAGATAGAAAAAAAGCTTGCTGACAGTTGACTGGCTATTTGTTGGTGACGATTTTTGAATGATTATTTCACGCTTACAGAATGTAACAATTCCACCATGCCAAGATTCAGATTTAAATGACTGTGCAGATTGTAATGACCACCAAACTTAAGACTACTACTAGGGTTGAGCCGGATACTCCTTTCAGATGAGTATCCGGTATGGACAAAGCATTTGTGACAAGTACGGTCAGGATATGAGTAAAACTCGTCAATATTCATGCTCATGCTGAAGGAAAATCCTCATTGGGTAACTGTCTTCACAATCTGTGATTGGCCAGTCACACCGAGTGCCCGCCCCTCCCTAGACAAAAACATCTCTGCCAGAGCTGTGCCGCACTCTCACTCCCTCTCACAGTCACTCAGTCAGTCTCTCTCTCTCTCTCTCTCTCTCTCTCTCTCTCTCTCTCTCTCACACACACACACCCACACACACTCATTAATCAACATTGTTTAACTTTGTATGTTCTGAGTTTATAAAAAAAACTTGTTCTGTAAATAGTTCTCTTTTGTGATCAAAAACATTGATTTGAATCTCAATGTTGAGGCTGTTCTGTAAATAGCTTTCAAATAAACAGTACATATAGCAACTTCAGATCAATCCATATCAATTTCAGACTTAAATAATGTACAAATTTAAGCCCCACCCACTTCCAGTTAAACCACAACCAATTCCGGGTTAGGCCCCGCCCACTCTGAGTACAGATACAGATTATTTAGATGGTTGAACAGATACAGATAGTGGTGTACTTGCTCATCCCTAACTACTACTAAGTCTCACCTGAGGTATATACCTAAAATGTTTGGTGACAATCAGACCAAATGTTTGAGTTACATTAATTTTTGTGCCTTAAAATCCATACCATAAATTGGGCAGAGCCTAGAAGCCACAGAGGAATGAAATTCTAACATATTTAGTCATTATTAAAGTTCAGTTCCTTGCAACTCTTGCGGTATCAAATTTATGCAGATTGTGTGTAAATCCTGAGACTGGCTCATGTTCAAATATCTGTGATTTTGCATAAAATGCAAATTAGAAAAAGCTTAATGATCCAAATGGCAAATTGGTTCATTCCTAACCAAAGAAATCAGCCAAAAAAAGAGAATTGTATCTCTTGATCTTACGGTTCAGGAGTTAAGATGGCCAAAAGCATCAACATGCACTATACTGCCACTTTCAGGCCAATCAGGCGGAAGTCAGTAAACCTGAGTAGTGAGGGGGACTACTACCTGCTGGTCAAGTTTCTAAGCCTTACACTTTGGTCTGTACGGTTGGTTTTAGCAGAGAAAACTAAGAAAAACTAACAAAAAAATTGATTTTTTTGCATATATGGTGCTTGGACACCTAAAAAACAGAACTGGTCTGAAATCAGTACTTGTCTATACGTAGAAAATTATATATACACACACACACTAATATCTACCTACACTAGTGGATCTCCAAAAACTAGAATATTGAGAAAAAAAATCATTGGTACACATTATTTACTTTAAAAAGTGAAACGGTCAGATACTTTTTATTCATTACACAAAGTCACAGAATCAAAAACTCATAATAATTTTTTTCATATACTGTACTGCCCTAAATCTAAACAAATGTCTAATTAGGCTCTTTGCCAACTTATTGCTGATGATATCTAGAATATTCTCAGAAAAACATTGTGAAATAATGAGAAAAATGGACACAATTACAATAAATACCGTCACACTGCCCTCCCCTCCACCACACTGTTAAATAAGCAAAGTGCTAATCCTGAATCAGGTTTCTTTAAGTCCACAATGATTCCAGTCAAACACAGGGCTTACATAACCACTCTGACACAGATTTATGTTAGAACTATCAGTGTCAGACTGACTGAACAGCTCTGGGAAAGTCTTTCACTTTATAGAGAAAATTCTTCACGACTAGCATCATTTGTTTAATGTGTAACAACAGCAGAGCAATAAACCTTTAGTAAGTAGCTAGTGCCTTTGTTCTGTATTTACATATAAAGAATTGTTTTATACCCTCCTATATCCTGAGCCTTCGGCTGACATCCTGTTTATGTTACAGGCTCCTTACCTTGTTGTCTTTGATATAAAGTGCTAACATCTCCTCTCGGCCGTAGCGATACTCGGCCAGCTTGTACTTTGGCATAGCAGGAGAAGGAGGAGGGGAAGTCACACTGCCTCCACTGGAAAGTGCTCGGAGCCTGCCAAGGAGCAGAAGGAAAAAAATGACAGGAAAGTCGGAAAGACAAGAACGAAAGCAAGAACTGAACACTCATAGTAAGACACAAATTCAACATCTAGAAGGATGACGGATTCAGCTTCAAAGTCGATTCTTATACGCTGTGTTCTTTTACTATCAGTCATTGCTGCTCTTAGCTGTATACATATCACATCCAGATGGCTTTGGGCAAGGAGAGCAGCTTTACAAAAACACACCAACTCTGCAGTGCACGTCAAGCCCAGGAGTAATCTTGTGCTGGCCACTGACCAACTATGCACACACAGCAGTCCTTGTCATTAGAGATGGACTCGCACCAGGAAAACGGGCCACACCTCACAGTCTAATCTCTATATAAACATTTACTGAGTGCCAAGGTGAGAGAGAGAAAGAGAGAGTGTAAGACAGAGTGTGTTAACGCAGAAGAGTAAAGAGATGTGATCCAGATTCACCGCCTGCGGAGTCTTCTTGTGTATCACTTGGTAAGTATTTAACTGCACAAGCGATGACTGTCGGTTGAAAAGGGAAAAGAAGAAAACATGAGGACGTCTAGCATAAAAGAATGAGGAAGGGGTTATGACATGAAGAGGAAATGAGAAACAAAAGACAGTCAGGGAGAGTGAGCCAAAGACAATAAGAATTTAACATTACTTTTGAAAATTCAAGTTACCATTCTGGGCCGAAGTTAAGTGTCTCAGCTGTCATATTCCTCCCTTCGTCTCTGAGCTGAATCTATTTAAAAAACAACAACAACAAAAAAAAGAGTCAGCCAGCCAAAGTACAACAACTGCAGTGTGTACAGTTTTATAGTTTAAATGTTAGAGACAACATGTTTTACTGATTAAAAGTGATTGGCTTTGCATCAATGTTGAAATTTGATAGATAAACCTACACTCACTGGCCACTTCATTAGGTACACAGACCTTGTATCTACACTCATTGTCTATTATATCAGCTCCACTGATTATACAGGAGCACTTTGTAGTTTTACAATTACAGACTGTAGTTCATCTGTTTCTCTGTATACTTCACTCTGCAGCAACAGAAGAGCTTCTGTCTCTGACTTTACATTTACAAGCTGGACCAACAAGGTTTACTGTTTAATAGAGACAGTGAACTAACAGTGTTTAACATCTCCAGCAGCTCTGCTGTGTCTGATCCACTCAACACACACTAACACACCACCACCACATCAGTGTCACTGCAGTGCTGAGAATGATCCACCACTCAAAACAATAGCTGCTCTGATTACTGAAGAACAGGTGAAAGGAGGATAATAAAGTACACAGAGAAACAGATAAACTACAGTCTGTAAATGTAGAACTACACAGTGCTCCTGTATGATCAGTGCAGCTGATATAATAGACAGTGAGTGTAGATACAAGGTCTGTGTACGTAATGAAGTGGTCAGTGAATGAACGTATTCAGCTGTCTGACCCAAACCTTACACCACTACTCTTGCCACTTTTACCACAATGTAAAATCCAGCTGACATTTTCAAATGGTGTATAAAATGTCACGATGAATGGACCAATACAAATGCCAAATTACGACTTCCAATAAAGGTTTTGGACAAACATGGGTTGGTTCAACACGGTCCTGGGTTTAGCCAAAATAGCGTAACGCTCTGCCCTGCACCCAGTAAATGGGTAAGGGACTCACCGTGACCCTGTTCAGGATTAAGCAGAAGATAATGGATGGATGGTTTGGTTCAGGCAGTGTCAATGTGATAAACATATGTTTACTGTATTCCAAAAGGGCAAAACATTTAGGCAGCACATAAACACTACATTTCTCTGAAATGACAACTCTAGTTCTAATTCCAAGAAATGTGTATGTGTCCATATCAAACACTCAAAGTCTCATACACAGACATAAAGTACCAGTCAAAAGTCTGGACACACCTTCAGTGGTTCTTCAGTATTTAAAAATGTTCTGCATTGTAGATCAACACTAAAGTCATCTAAAATATGAATAAACACATCTGTAATTATTTAGTAAACAAACAAGTAAACAAACCAGAATATGTTTATATTTGATATTCTTCACAGTAGGCACCTCTTGCTTAGATGCAGCTTTCTTGGCATTTTCTCAGTCAGCTTTATGAGGTAGTCACCTGGAATGGCTTTCAGTTAACAGCTGTGTCTTGTCAAGAGTTCATGACTCGCATTTCTTGCCTCTTAATGTGTTTGAGACATCAGTTGTGTGTCTACTTTGAAGTAAAATTTAAAACATGTTTTGGTTTGTTTAACACTTTTAAGTTTACTACATGATTATTTACGTGTTCACTCATAGTCTGGATGACTTCAGTATTCAGTTACAGTGTAGGGGAAAAACATTGAATGAGATGTGCCCAAACATTTGACTGTAACTTGTATATCTCTCTCACACACACACACACACACACACTCACACTCTCCGAGTTCTTACCCTGTCCAGAGGCGTGGAGCAGGCGAGACTAGGCTGGACCAGGCTTAGGTGAGAAGGCTGAGTGGTATGCGCGAGTGTGCGTGTTGTGTGTGAAAGTATGTGTGTTAAGAATTCCAAACTTGAGTAAGAGTAGGGAAATAGCTGCCTTTAACTAGGTGTGTGCAGGAGGTAAAAGGTCAAAGGTCAAAATGTGACGTGAAAACTCCTGCTCACAGCCCAAAAACACTCAAACAAACAAAAACATACAAAACAGAAAAAAACTTCTGAGCTGAAAAAAATGCTGGAAAAATAAAATTCAGGACTAATACTAATAACTGCTTGATAACAGCAAAACGTTGATACTGACGTTAAAACCTAAGCACAGGTGCAGTAATTGAATGCTCTAAACAAAAAAAAACAAACAAAAACAACAAAAATCAGATCAGCTGGCAATGCAGCCGTCTAAAGCAGGTGACTGGGACTCTCTTCCTTCGTCGTCCTCTTCTCTCACTCTTTCTGCCTCTCCCTCCTCTTCACTGGCTCTGGCTGAAATGTTGTATGACCAGGCCCCACCAGGCAACCCCTCTCACTCACTGACGGTTCTTCTCAAACCTCTGGATCCAAAAAACGAGAACAGGAAATAAGTAAGGTCAACATGCACAACAAAGTCAACAAAACAATCCCATAAAGTTGACCAAGTTCCTCACATCTTATTACAAACCAGTTTTTTAAAAAGTGAAAATAAGAACTACTTCTTCTGTTTGTGATGCTGATGTAGGTGCATCAAGTACAGTGCATAAAACCCATTTAAATGTACTAACTGTCACTACTTGTACACTATGTTTGTGTGTGTGTAAAGAGAGAAGTTATATATTTTACACATTACATGTTTTAAATGTTAATACAGTTTGAATAGCACTAAACACAAACTCAATGAAATACTCAAATAATTTGATTAAATAAAATACATGGGATTTAAACTTTCTGAATTATATTACGAACACAAATCAACTTTTGTGAAAAAACTTTACAGTATTCTTTTTTTTCAGATGCACTAATAAACACAAACCATAGAGCTTCTCAAAGAGTTGCAATATACAGTGGAACTTCGATATCATTTGTACTGGTTATCATACATTTCTATTATCGTCGACTTTATTCAGGGAAATTGTCCCAGTTATCATCCATTCACCTGGTTTTCATCGGTGTGCCTACATGACTTGCCGTTAATTTCACAAAAACAAAACATCCACCCATGCGTTCATTCTGGCTTTGTTTCTCGTTGTCTCTGGCTTGGTTTCTCATTGTTACTTGTTGATAACGCTCAAAACAAACTGAAACGTCACACTAAAGCAATGGCGCACAGCGCTACCACCTGAAAACCGGTGCGAAAACAAATAGTGGCCGAGAACGGATGTACAAAACAAAGGCTGCCGGCTGGACCACAGCGGCATGCTCTAAAATGGAGCGTAAACCTGTAAGAGTGATGTTAAATGTTAATTTATCTATTTCATTAGTCTTTTATATTCTATATAAAATGAATTCTGATAAATTATTGGAATGTCTGGAATAGATTAATTGGCTTTACATTATGTCTTATGGGAAATATATCAAACACTTTAGAACAGATTAATGACGAAAATTGAAGCTCCACTGCACTCGTGCTTCCCAACAATCATTGACAACATAGGTTGTGGACATCATCAGAAATTTAAATAACATGTCCACAATGTGTAATACCAAATGGTGGAGGTAGTATATCACAAAGCAATGAGATGTCAGCAGCAGACGGAACAAACAGCTCCAACAATCACTTCTGTCATCTGTTTCTGCCATTTTATCATGTTAAACAGTAATCGTCTCCTCAGACTGATCTTGTGGTAAATCAACAGCAATCAAGGAAGCCATTCTTGTGTCAACAGGGGACGTCTTGGCTCTATCACGCACCCTGCTGCATGCAGCAAGCTCATGTCATTAGCCGTGAAATAATACAAATGCATTCACTAAAGTCTGAATTTGCTAGCTCATTGGCAGTCACTCGCGTGAGGGTGGTTAGCCATAACGAAGGTTTTGGTTTTCTTCATGAACATGCCAGATATTTTTAACAGTTATCAACATCCCTCTTGGAATGTCCTCAACTCCTGTTAACTTCATCTCATTCGTCTCACGACTAAGCCTCAGAAAGCTCAGCTATTACTGCAGAAATAAAGCAACTGATATGTACCTACAGAACTTGTGATGTGCATCACAAAAGTATTTTAGAGAAAAGCAAACTTAATGCTCAACTGTTTTTTTCTACAGATCTGACTGAACATTTAATGAAACTGGAGCTCTTCAGAGATATATCTACATATGACACACAAGCCAATCACAAAACTGTGGAAAAAATCTCTCAAGGGTTCACGTATTACACCTGTAAACATCATAGCAACAGAGACATCCAAGCAACACAACCTGGTGCTTTATGTTTTTTTTTTCTATTTCTGAGGGAGTGTGGCTTAAATAAAAATAATTCATGGTATGAATATATACACAGGAAGATGACAAGCAGGAAAACCAATTAGGTTTCAATGTCTAGCATGACATGGTTGTTGTGGTGCACATATACTGCAACAAAAATCTGCAACATCTAAGAATAGCCCAGTAACTACTTCATATCAGAGTTACAGAGCTCATAAATAACACTCATAACAATGAACAGTCATTAAAACCCAAATAGTAAATTAGTGACAGACCAATAAATTGTACAGCTGATTATTTATCAATGGACAGTTTATCACAATCATTAGATAATTAATATTGGCTGATTATTTTTAAACAATCAACCTGCTCTGACAAGGCTGATAAACAGAAAGAGGCACATTTACAGGAACATATGCAGGCAGCCTTATGAGTGTGGCTGTTGTAAAACAATGTTGGAAGTGGAACTCCTCCGAGTGTTGCTTTCACTACTCCATGTGCAGATCAAGATTACAAACCTTTTGTTATAATTTGACAAATATTTTATTTCTTATATTCATATTTGATCAGGTGCATAAAATTACACAATAAATCAGCATATACATCAGCCACACTGCACTGCAAATACTGGCATCAGCAGCTGAAAATACAATATCTGTCGATCACTCTAGTAAATTACAACCTTTCATTTTCATCTTAACTTCTATCTAACGCAGTCATGATTGTGTATCTGTCGTTTACTCTTTAGTCTAAAGACACAGAAATACTTTTTTTTCGGACATCTATACAATTGTCACACAAATAATTGCAATTAACAATTTAATATGTTTTTCACTGAGTAAAAACAGATGTTACCACTGCCCTCTAAAACTTCAATAACACTAGTTACATCTTCTCCAAACCACCAACTAAGCCCATTAACTGCTGCAGTGTATCAGACGAGTGAGGAAAACCTCAAAATCAGCTCCCCAATCTAAAGGCTGTGGTTCACCAGCAGAGAAGCTACATGTCGAGAAGCAATAAACAAGGATCAATATTCATCAAGTCAGACTTTATTTTACACCAGACTTTTAATGGTACATTTTGGCAATATGAAAATTAAAGTAAAAGTACACACTCACTGACTTGTGCTTGTACACAGACGACACACTAGGAAGCAGTGAGCACACTGTCCCACAGCAGTGTGCAGTCCTATACACTGCACCAGTTGGGGTTTAGGTGCCTTGCTCAAGGTCAATTCAGTCAGCTCCTGCTTAATCAAACCAGCAGCCTTTCAGTGAAAAAGGCCGGTTCCATAATCACAAGCCCACAGCTATCCCCAAATTTAGTGAATTTGTCACATGTAGTACAAGATTTCTGATTTATTTATTTATTTATTTACTTTTTTCAAAAATACCCCTCCAGTTTTTTGATGTGCTGATAAATTGAGAGCTGTGTAGGCAAAATATAAGGCAATATAATCTTAAAACTGATAGAATTGGATGACATAAAATCTATATTTAAAATTCAGTTAAAGACAATTAATGATTAGCATAAACATACAGATTTAAGAACATCACAGGGTGCCTGTCAGAACAAACATAACAGAACCTTTAAGTCAGCTATGAAGCAGGGATGAAATTGAAATTTTTGGTCAAAACTGAAACAAATGAATTATTTAGTCGAATACCAAACATTTCTATAAATGATTATAAAATTATTAACTAAACTATTTCCCAAAATAAGTCTTGTACAGGAATGAATGTCTGTATTTTAATAAGGTGGTTTGACATCATTAAGTTTAATAACAAGAGTTTAATTGATTATTCTTTCATATTTGTATATAAAACAAGACAATAATATATGAAGATGTTATATTATTACTAACATTTAACCAAACCTCATTGAACAATCATGAAAATGTCTAAAATGAATGATCTAAGTCACATGGATGTTTTGTGTTTTTAATGTGAGTGTCACTGGCTGTAGTACTTTGAAACACTTTACATTTCTTCTGATAATTGTGAGACGGTCCCTAACACTGCAGCCACTGAGCAAACACAACACAAGCTTTTTGGGCAAATTCTGTCCCAGTTATCGTTCATCCGCACAATTTTCATCTGCATGCCCACATGATTCACAGATAATTTTGCAAAAACATAGCATCTACCCATGCTTTGTGTTTGTCAGTGTTCGTCACTCACTCACGTATGTGTCATTCATTCTGACTTTGTTTCTCATTGATAACATTCAAAACAAACACGTCACTCTAAAGCAACAGCCCAAAGCCTGAAAACTGGTATGAAAACAAAGGCTGCTGCCAGAAACAGACCTCTCTGGACACATTTACATACACCAAGAAGAGTCTTCAGTACAGGTAAAAGTGATGTTAAATGTTAATTTTTCCATTTCTTTTGTATTTCCTTCTCATTGTTTTCTGTATTATATATATATATATA
>BRDA01005464.1:0-15153 GCA_036984385.1 Crenuchus spilurus | reverse complement strand
TCACCACCAAACTGAAACTGTGCTGGTGAATATGCATTTTGTTAACTGGTGAGGAAAAACACAAACCTGAATGTTCAAAAAGGTAACAGTTTCATAAAAAATTTTATTGTTCGGTATGAATTATTTTTGGCAGAATATTTTTGGTTGCCATGTATTTGATGCATCCCTACTATGATGTTAATAAGACAATGTCATTGCCTCGCTGTGCAAAATTTAAAATTGTGGGTCAAAGGAATTTTTCAATCAGTAAGTGTGAGACTTGTGCCATGTACATATTACATATCATTCAAAGTTTTGGGACTGCTGTACTGTAATGTTATAACAAGGTTCACAAATCATGAGATCTTTCCAATGACTCCGTCTAATCGCCAAACTACATGAAAACACATGCAAGTAATGACAAAATACCATTATTTTTTCTTCTAAAATGGATGTCTGAAAAAGAGGAGCAACCTAAACTGTATATGTCCTGAGTTGTTGTGGAACAAAAAGTAAAAAAAAAAAACACACACACACACACACACACACACACACACACACACACACACACACACACACAAATCCACACACACACAAATCCACACACACACACAAATCCACACACACACAAATCCACTACCATTCAGAACTGAGTAAAATGTTTTTCCACAATAGATCCAGATATTTAGCCCACTAGATATCTTATGGGCATATTCGAGGCATCAGTGAGCCAAGTTTGTCTGATTTTGAAAATCATGGCTCAAATGATGTAGTGTGCCCTTAGCCTTAATAAAGCATCATTAAATCTAATCAAAGCACAAAACAAGGGCTTTAACAATGCATCCGGAAACTGTGACACTTCACTGTATTCACAATGTAATTGATGGAGGGGCTAAATTATGGCAAGAAGTACTATTATAACTATAACCCATGTCATTAGCAAGTTGTGCAAAAACATGGTTGCAAGCATCATTTCACTTCATTTGGATTCAGTTAAAAACACTGTATTGTGAATCAAACTGATTTGTGGACAGAGAATCATTATAGAACTACACAACACTTTTCTTTTTGTTGAATCTTCAAACCAAAACAACATTAATGTAACAGCAATATCATCCCACTGTGACAACATGCAATTGCTTGGTCAGCTGAGGAAACCACATTTTATCTTCAGGCAATAATGAAAGGTTACCAAAAAAACTGTTTTAAATGGTTCAAAAGGGCCAATTTGTGAAGTACATATTTTAAGTCACTAGATCCCAATAAAAACATATTTTGGCATTTGAAGCACAGGAACAAAACCACATGCTATGTTGCTTTTGTTCTTGGGTGAGTCACACAGTACATCGCAATATAAGTAAGACTATTAAAGCTCTTTAAATACCAGTGTGAGCAACAGGAGGACAGTAAACCGTTACCCATGAGGATGTACAGATTAAAAGTTTGATCAAACATGTGGCTATATGCATGTACTGACTGCTACTACTACGGATACTGCTACTGCTATTGCTGCTGCTACTATTACTATTGCTACTACTACTACTAATACTATTGCAACTATTGCTAGTGCGGCTATTGCTAGTACTGCTACTGCTGCTATTGCTGCTACTACTATTGCTGCTGCTGCTGCTACTACTACTATTGCTGCTGCTACTACTATTGCTGCTACTGTTATTGCTGCTACTGTTATTGCTGCTACTACTGCTATTGCTGCTACTACTACTGCTAGTACTGCTATTGCTGCTACTACTACTATTGCTACTGCTGCTGTTACTACTATTGCTACTACTGCTGCTACTACTATTACTACTCATAGTACTGCTATTGCTGCTACTACTATTGCTGCTACTACTATTATTGCTACTACTACTATTGCTACTACTACTATTGCTACTACTACTATTGCTATTGCAACTATTGCTAGTGCGGCTATTGCTAGTACTGCTACTGCTGCTGCTACTACTATTGCTGCTGCTACTACTATTGCTGCTGCTACTACTTTTGCTGCTGCTACTACTTTTGCTGCTACCACTGCTATTGCTGCTACCACTGCTATTGCTGCTACCACTGCTATTGCTGCTACTACTACTATTGCTACTACTGCTGCTAGTACTGCTATTGCTACTGCTGCTGTTACTACTACTATTGCTACTACTGCTGCTACTACTGCTATTGCTGCTACTACTACTATTGCTACTACTGCTGCTACTACTACTGCTAGTAATGCTATCGCTGCTACTACTACTATTGCTACTGCTGCTGTTACTACTACTATTGCTACTATTGCTGCTACTACTATTATTGCTGCTACTACTATTATTGCTGCTACTGCTATTGCTGCTACTGCTATTGCTGCTACTGCTATTGCTGCTACTGCTATTGCTGCTACTACTACTATTGCTACTGCTACTACTACTATTGCTACTGCTACTACTACTAATACTATTGCAACTATTGCTAGTGCGGCTATTGCTAGTACTGCTGCTACTACTATTGCTGCTACTACTACTATAGCTGCTACTACTACTATAGCTGCTACTGCTGCTACTACTATTGCTACTACTGCTGCTAGTACTGCTATTGCTGCTACTACTACTACTGCTGCTGTTACTACTACTATTGCTACTACTGCTGCTACTATTGTTGCTACTACTACTGCTAGTACTGCTATTGCTGCTACTACTGCTGCTGCTACTACTACTACTGCTGCTGCTACTACTACTACTGCTGCTGCTACTACTACTATTGCTGCTGCTAGTACTGCTATTGCTGCTATTACTACTATTGCTACTACTACTGCTAGTACTGCTATTGCTGCTACTATTGCTACTACTGCTGCTGCTACTATTGCTACTTCTGCTGCTGCTACTACTACTATTGCTACTACTGCTGCTACTATTACTACTACTATTGCTACTGCTGCTGCTACTATTACTACTACTATTGCTACTGCTGCTGCTACTATTACTACTACTATTGCTACTGCTGCTGCTACTATTACTACTACTATTGCTACTACTGCTGCTACTACTGCTGCTACTACTACTACTGCTATTGCTACTGCTGCTACTACTACTACTACAGCTGCTGCTACTACTACTACTACTATTGCTACTACTACTACTATTGCTACTGCTACTACTACTATTGCTACTGCTACTACTACTATTGCTACTACTACTATTGCTACTACTACTACTAATACTATTGCAACTATTGCTAGTGCGGCTATTGCTAGTACTGCTGCTACTACTATAGCTGCTACTACTACTATAGCTGCTACTACTATTGCTACTACTGCTGCTATTGCTGCTACTACTACTATTGCTACTGCTGCTGTTACTACTACTATTGCTACTACTGCTGCTACTATTGTTGCTACTACTACTGCTAGTACTGCTATTGCTGCTACTATTACTACTACTGCTGCTGCTACTACTACTACTGCTGCTGCTGCTGCTACTACTACTATTGCTGCTGCTACTACTATTGCTGCTGCTACTACTACTATTGCTACTACTACTATTGCTACTGCTAGTACTGCTATTGCTGCTACTACTACTATTGCTACTACTACTGCTAGTACTGCTATTGCTGCTACTATTGCTACTTCTGCTGCTGCTACTACTACTACAACTATTGCTACTACTGCTGCTACTATTACTACTACTATTGCTACTGCTGCTGCTACTATTACTGCTACTACTGCTGCTACTACTACTGCTACTACAGCTACTACTACTACTACAGCTGCTACTACTACTACTACTACAGCTGCTACTACTACTACTACTACAGCTGCTACTACTACTACTATTGTTGCTACTATTACTACTACTATTGCTACTGCTACTGTTACTATTGCTACTACTACTACTACTATTGCCAGTACTGCTACTGCTGCTACTATTACTACTACTATTGCTACTACTACTATTATGGCTACTACTACTGCTACTACTAATTGTGGCTAAATACTAAAATGTCACAACTCAATAAGGTTTGGTTGCCCTGAATGATTCAGCTTCTTTACAGGAAGCTCACAAGCTCTGTCTTTGTTTACATTTCTTCACTTAAAACTTCAAACAACATTTTTAACAAATGTAGGTTCGAATTAAAAAAGTGATTTTGAATTTTGAAAACTATTAAATTGTGATTTTGATATAAAAACAATTATTCACTCAGCCCTAGATACTGCATTAGCATCGCTATCAGATATCCTAATATGTTGCACAGACTGACAGCAGTGTTGATCACAGTACCACATCAGCTGTGATTTACAGCACACCACCAACTACTATGTTTAGCAGCTGGTGCCCAACGTTGCAAAATTATTACTGCAGCAATTTTTAATGGAAAGTTATGCAATTACACTTAAACTAGAGAGCTTTTAATGTGAAATGAAAGACACAGGAAGTGACACTCACATTAGAGTTAATACAAAGAAACTCATGTCATAAGCAACCAAGAATTTAACATTTTCAGCCCAGAGTCCCAGAGCACACAAATATGAACACTATTCAAAGTTAGGTGGAACACCTATATTTTGCAATCAAGAAACCTGGGCTCATGCATTTGGAAGTTTTATTGCTACTTTCTTCTGTACTGAACTCGTACCACACTGTGAATTGAACCAGGTTCTGTTAACTGTTACACCGCAAAATTACTATTAAAGTTTGATTATAATGTATTACAACAATGCACTGGAAGAATTTTTAGCCTAAATATGTGATTACTTATCATTTAGCTGATCAGATCATATATTTTGGGAGTTGTTACTGTTTGGTTGTAACAGGTAGTCGACAAAGACGACTACATCAATTTTAATTGCTGACATGGACAAATTAGAGTCACCATGCAGAGACAGCATTTTAAAGCAGCACACCAAATGATACACAATATTCTTAAAACAAGAGTACACAAATTCCAGCACATTTTCAGCACCTAGAATTAACTAGAATAAGTAGCTAATTTCAACAAGGAAAGGCTTGTCACACAATCCTGCTTAAGTTATATGCTAGTAAATCATTCACTCTTCATTCAAGCACACCTTTAGCTGGAACACGATTAAAATCTACAAAAGAGTGAAGACAATGAGATGAAAAAGTCACCTGAATTTGCATTAGTGTCAAAGCACAATATCAAACCCTAAGCAACTGTTTAATAATGTTTGATATTCTTAACTTTAACTGTTTGAATCATCTACCTTGTACCTAGAGTAGTGTTGTATATCAAGTGCAACATAGCATGTTTCCATACAACCTCCACTTCAGGACTGTCTAAAAGGGAGAGTCTGAACTTAAATGAATGTTCACCTCAGCAGTGAAAGTGTGCTATGTGTACTGCTCGGGTGATGGCCCTGACCTTTCTCCTGAAGTACTGAAACTCTCTCTTATCCCATTCTGTACATATGAAACTACAAGCATTTAAAATCCTACTTCACTGCACAGTCCACATTGCTAAAACTAAACTCCAGAAGCTTGTGCTTTAACACAACACAAAAATTTATTACATGTGATAGGACCGATTCTGAAACTCTTTCTAAGAATCCATTTCCACATGAAAACATTAATGTTCTGACATTCTGAATTCAGCATTTACTAACATACAGTTAATATTAGAAAGTCTAATGGCTTTTCCCCAATGGTCCATTTCTCAATCCATCAGTTCTTACTACAAAGTGTGTCAACTACCATGTGAGACCCGTGACCAGAGCATTCTGCTCTTTCCTGTGAACATAAATCAAGCAAAGAATCAATGAATAAAAAATGTAATTCATAAGTCAAAGAGCAGTGTTTAGTTGTCTTCACTGCAGCGAAGTGACTGGTGGTGTCAGATTTAGCCACAATGATGCTCTTTTCTGATCAATGTGAGATAAATCATGAGGCCGTCTTCCAATGGTACACAGTTAATTTCACTACGCAGTACACAACAGAAGAACTGTAAAAGGATCAAAAGCATTAAAATGTTTCAATACATAAATCAATTTAAATTTCAATACCTTCTAATATAAATAAGTTGCACCAATTTAACACTGCATTTTACCAAAGAATGACTTATTTATATAAAGACTTACATTTTAAAAACAGATGTTATTTAAAACTGTAAAAAAAATTGGAACACTTTGAATAAACATTTGGCGTTTAAGACAATGGTGAGTTTTAATAATTTATTTATCAGAGCATCAATTTGATAGCTTTGTGATAGTACACATAGTATCAAATATGTGGTATTGTGGCAACTTTACATGAAACCTTACATGAAAGTTTATTTAATACTAATCCAGGGATGGATTATCCACAATGTAGTTTTTGGTATGTCCATCCTGACTGGTTTTAACTTGAGAAATTCCTCTTTTTATGTGCACATGACTAGTATAAAAGTACCTGTTCTGATACTGGCATCACTTAGTATAGAAAAGAACAGTAGTGGTATCAACACAATTCCACGCAGGGAACTGGAATGAGACTCTAATTTCGGGAGGGTCGGTACCCAACTGATGTGTTTGCCAAATTTTGATGGCAAACATTGTGCTCCAGCATTCTTGTGTGTACCAACTATATGTTGCTACTGGAACAAGACCTCGTATCTCCATTTTCTCCATCTTCATATCTCCGAACCTGAATTACATGTAATTCTAATGTGGAAATGTTTTTTGTACAATGTACAATTCTCATGACAGTGGAATAGGGTACTCAACCACTCTACTGCAGTAATTCTTTGCGTTATCAATGCAGTTAACAAGTCATGCATGGAAAAAAACCCTCAAATACAATCAAACGAATGAAATGAAACATAACGTGATGTAAAATTTTAGTCATACCGCAAAGAACTAGTGGTAGCTATGGTTCTATGTTCTCCAGTGGTGTCTTGATACTGTAACGTGATTAGTTACACCAGAGGAAAACTGCTTTACAGAAGACAGTCCACTCCAGACAGTTTCTAGCCAGCTTTCGAGAAAACTGGAGGTTTTTTTTTTTGGAGATTTTTCAGAGAGAACACAAGACACTAACTGGGGTCATACTTGAAGTTTTGATAGTGGGGTTTCGCAACGCTCTCCAAACGGTTCATCTGGCAAATCTCCACTCTTTACCCAACATAGTGGATGATCGGTTTCTTTTTAACTGGACGAACAAGACTTTAGCATGTTCGGCTGCACTCTGCTTCACTGAGACTTCACTTACCAAGTCCGTCTCCGACAGACACGTACATCTGCCGGGCTTTGGTCTTCAATGCGCAGTTTGCGCAATGAAGCTTTCAGGGAACTTGAAAGCAGACGTTATTTGTTTCTAAATTAACGAAGGTTGGTGTACAGATGTCACAGTGCTGAAAAACACTACAGCCCACACTTAGAGACACCGTTTAAACTACAGACCATTTTAATCACTGCCAGTGTGATTTTACATTGTGTGAAAATTTAATGATGTATGTATGAGGATGAGTCAAAAATGCATTTTACTTATTACATTTTGTAATATTCTGTTTGTAAACATTCTGATGGCCACAATGTCTTATCAAGGTTCTCTGTACTAGTTGGCTTTCTCTATAGTACTACAGTTCTATTTGAACGTTACGTCAGTTCATTTATGACTGCAGTGCAACAAAAAACTTATGACTTATGATTTGCACAGTTCAACAATCAACAGTTCTCATTACATTGCAATGCTACCTGAAGAGCTGCAGCCTAAATTAAAACAAAACACTGAGGACTGCTATCCAATGGTGGTGTGTTTTTTGCATTACAATTCACATCTGCACACCACTGACCAGACTGTTAACACTCTCCAAAAACAGACAGCCATGCATCTGTGGCTCACATCTCAGCTAAAAATGTGTTTCAATGAGGGAATATGAAAGCTTGTTGATTGATGGACAAAGTGTACTGAAAAGCAGGAGATTATGTGGAAATATTTTTCGTCATTTCTAAAAACTGATTAAAATTAATTCTACAGAGTGCTAATATTTTTTTAAACTCAGCCATATACCAAAACACATACCCAAAAATACCTAAATGTAGATATTTTTTACATAGACTTCCATTAAATTGTGTTTTTTTATTGTCTTGTAAATGTCATGTTGAAGATGAAAGGTTTTGCTCCGCCTGCAATATGTAAACATTTTTATGGCAGTAAAAAGAACATTTATATTTCCACACATTCATTACATGTGTATAATTGCACAGGTTGCCTGTATTGGATGTTAAAGCAGGGTGCAACATAAACGTCTCATTATTTAGACTACTCAGAATATTTAAGACATTTAAAATGAGTATTAAGCCCCGGTGTCGATGTTAAAATAGAGTTGAATTTACGTCCCATTGAAAATGAACATATATCCTACACAGAGATAAATACATGATGTGACAGTATAGTCTTATACTGCCTGCATATCAGTAGGTTAGTTCAGGTTAGCTGTGCGCATGCGCAGTTCAACTCGGGCAGCGCGTAGCATTAAGTCAGCCAAACCGTGTTGTTGTCAATGTGCGATGGCGGCCTCTCGGGTTATATTAGCCTCGTTACATTATAGTCCAATGACTAACCGTGCACTGCTGTATTTTTACCTCATTTTCAGTTAAGAAAATAATGCTAAAGCATGAAATAAGTTGTTTTCTCTTCAGAATGGGGTGTATTTCTGTTTTAAATACTACAGACCTCTGAAGGGGGCGGTGTATCCGCATGTGTGCATACGCACTCTCTCTCCCTCTCCACACACATATACTCTCTCGCCCTCTGCTGAGGCCACCCTTCAACTCCTGTGTGAACCGCGGCCTTCAGCCACGACCACAGCTACACAACATTTAAACTATACACCGTCAACAACAGATCAAACACAGTAAACATCCCAGCAGCCCTGTGCTAGCGAGCTCGGCGGTGTGAAGGAGAGGAGGGGCAGCTCTCACCTTCTCTCTTAGCTGGAGATGCGTGTTACTTCCACTCGTCTCGTCTCGTGTGCAGCTGACTGCGTGAGTCTCTGACTGTCGACGTGCTCGTCCTCAACAATCGCGTTATAATCCGCATCAAACCGTGTGTAGTATGTACATAAAGTGTTTCTACTCTCTCTCCGACGGGTTGCTAGCTCGTCTGCTCGCTACTCTTGTTGTTTGTGTTTTAGGAAGATGGCCGCCCTGCTCGGCGCTGACCACGTGACTCTGTGGCCACTGACTGGAGTAAAATATCAAATAGGTCTTAAAAGAGGCGCACAGGGCCCCTAGCGTCCAACACACATATTACTTACCATTTGTGCCTGTTTACTAGTACAGTACTAGTAACACACCAACTATACACACACACACACACTCAAAAGTTTCAGAACCATATTTTCCAGTCATTTATTCAAAGGGAAAGGTAAATCTACATTACAGAATTATACACAAAGGCATGAAATGGGTTAACAGGTGAAAGCTGTCCTGCAGTAATGGAGGCAGATCAAGCCTTGAAAGCTGGTGCTACTAATTCCTACAGAGTGAGAGGCAGCCTGAGCTACCATGACTATCACAGTATTCTGCAGTGCCCTCAGGTATAATAATAATGCATTTTATTTAGTTTTGTCAACCTGCATGTAATTATTAAAACGAAATAGGTTTACATGTTCCTTCCTAACTTGGTGCCACCACAATTTCTACCACTTCATAACTTCTACCTCGTTTTCATAATCCACTTGGGATAACATTCATCTCCCTTTATTTTAATTTCCACTATTCCTTCCCCATATACTGATTTTTCAAATTTGACTTATATAAATGAAAGTTAAAATTAAATAAGAAATCTTTTTTACTGGTCAAGATAAAGTTCAATTTAAACTGCTCTGGATTATGCCTTTAAGTCAGTAATGTCTTTTATGATGTTCACACAACTGACTAGAATGCACTCAAAATAAATATTTGAGTCACATTTTAGATTTCATTCACAACAGCCCAGCACCTTTCATCACTCACCTCAGCAACAGCACTCTCTCCACTGTCCCTACATGCTGACCTGCCTATGACTTACTCTCAGCATCAGACTCCTGAAGGTTACTGCAGTTAGCTGGCTAATCAATGCTAGGTGATCCATCAGCAGGCTTAACGTTAGCGATCACTTCACCCAAATTCAGTGATGACATAAAATCTGTCATTCAGTGCTTTCCACAGTTAAACCATATTGTAGTGACAAGAATGAGGCCAAGTCCACTTTGGCTTTTTTTCATGTGATAATAGAAAAAAAATAATGAAAAACCCTCTCTCCACCTCTCTTTACATAGGAAAAACACTGTCCTGTGGGGAAATGTTGGCTTACTTTCTGCTTCTTTGTAAAGAATCTCCTAATGTCCATTGTGTCTGGGGAGAGATCAGATATGGCAAACAATCACCATCCAAGAATACCAATCTATACTAGCCTACTGTTAATTAAAGTAAAGTAGTTTTTCATTGTTTAGTTTAGCAGTAATTTAACATGGTCTAGGGTTAATTTTGAGGCAGTGTAATAAGAGAAAAAGGTTCCATCAAAAGCTGGACATTGTGAGATATCAATGAGCCTAACATTACCTCCTCAGTTTTAAGCAGCTGAACTGCTGGGGTGGACTTTTAGTGTATGAGTATTCTCCTATCAATCAAGTGGAATGTATTATTTATCGAAGCAATAGAAAAAGCGCTGAGTGAAGTAATATTTTATAGTAAATGTGTGTGGGGGGCTCCAAACGAAGAATTTTTATACATATATTTTCTATATAAATATATTTTAGTTTCTATTACAGTAGTAACACTGTTGACATACCTGAATATAAATTTACTTTGAGCCTTGTTTTTAATAACTGAACCATGCCAGAATAGTGATACAGAGTGTCATTTTTAATAGTTTCCTTTCCCCCTTTAGAAAATCCGCAGCAATAATCTATATTTCATCTGAACCTTCCCAGTTTTATTATTGCAAAAAGTTTATATAATAACAGATTAACAATGTGATACACAGTAACCCAATAATCACATTACATTTCTTTAAGAGGCATTTACAGAGACACTTAAGACAATAAGTGTGCTTCAGAAAAGTTGATTTCTGCAGTTGATTTAAACAATGTCTTACACAGATGTAAATTCACAAGTGTATACACGTGTAATTACAGACATCTGATAATATATTACATCGTATTATTATGATTCTGGTTATTACACAGCACTCATCTGGGTTAATTAAAGCTTCAAAAGGTAATAAGTTATAGTGTCTTTTTCTTACCATAATTTCTAAAAGTCTAAAAAGAGATGAAGCAGAGAAAGTAAAAAAATACACAACAAAAATAAGTGTTCAATGGTTTCTGTAGCCCATTCACAAAAATACTAAAATACCCGTGCTTGTACCGTGTGAGTGAATTTAGTCGCATGTGCTCGGCGATACAGTAAGCGCTGATCTATAAGTCAGGCGGAATGGCATTAAACGCTCTTCAGTGAACGTAACCTTCCCATCACACCACTTTACTATCTGCACACACCCTTACCCAATTTTATACCCAATAACAGTCAAAAGTCTACACAGGCCATGTACATATTGAATATTGGCGAATATTGGTGTTCACTTGGCAGCTATTTGACACAGAAGCCGTTTTGCAGTCTATTTTTTTCAAACAAACACATCACTTCCGCTACAACTGGGAAGCATTTCCGAGGTGTTCTGCAGTGAAGCGGTGTGGTAAGCTCTGGAAGAGGAGGTATTTTCTCCTGTTTTTTCGTTTTAAAACATGTACCACATAAACGTACCTTAGCGATTTAATTTAATGACCTAAGACAGCAACATAGCTACAGTTTAAGGTGGAATGTGCGATGGACAGCTTTGCATGCTGTTGCCTGTAGTTACTCAGTTTCATATTCAAATGTCCAATTCCACCTTAAATAACAGGCGACTGACTAACTTCAGCAGCTTTTAAGGTGGAACGGGAAATTGAAATAAGAGGTTTTCTTAGGTTGCGGTCACATTACCATGCTGAAGTGACTCAAATCCGATCTTTTCTTTTGCCTTAAAGTGCCTCATATCTGATCTTTTCAGGGCTGTGTGAATGTATCAAATCCCATCTTTTCAAAACAAATTTGAGTCACTTTCATATGTGGTTCTGGATCAGATACGTAACTGATCCGTGGACATGTGACTTAAATGTGACAGATCAGATTTCATGTCTTTTTCCTTGTACACGTGTGTAGTGGGTGAGGCAGCGTTGGCTTCTCTCGTTTACTCACCTTGCATTTATTCACCTTCTTCACCTGATCATGTACAGTCCAGCATCTGTTTAGCTGCAGTAGCTGTGTCCATCACACATCAGCTACTAACTCGCCTGTTTTACCAGTTTTACTCAAATCAGTCAGCTCACAAATACAGGGTTGCCAGATCCCCCAAACTTCCTACCGATTTTGTAACAGAAAGTTACACTACACAAATGGAAACTAGCCTAAACGGACATATACATGTTAGTGAGCTTTAAACGTTTTAACGTTTAAACTTTAACGTAAAACTCTTCTCCAAATTGTACTTTCTAATTCAATTTTTTTATTTACTGTAAAAATCCTGCAAAGTGCTAAATCTGAAGTTTTACAAGTGACTGCATTTTTACAAACCTGGCAGCCCTATACAAATATGACATTTTTTGTTGCTGAAAGCGACATATATACAAGTAACAGTGTGCGCATGCGAGCCGTTTCAGGGACAGATTTGTTCACATTACAGACAGATACAGCTCACTTACATTTGCGAATGTGAAACATCAAGATAGTTAAATCTGATCTGAGCAAAAAACTGATTGGTGCAATGTGATTTGTAATGTGAACATAGCCTTATTCTCTTTTTTAGTCATATTTTTAATGTATTTTTATGTATTTATTTCAGTTTTATTTATTTAGTTTATATTGTTCATTATTATTATTATTATTATTATTATTATTATTATTATTATTATTATATATTATTTATAATAATAAAAACAACAGTTTTTATCACCATTATTTTCAGAGCACTTTTAATGACTGTGGTGTATGAAAGGAACTATATAAATAGTTGCCTTTGGTATGCCAGGTAGTTGATGTGGTGTTGAGTTGGATTCTGCAATATGGTGAGGTGATTGCTGTGGTATTTTAGGTGGTCACCATGATGTTGCTTAATGGTTGCTTGGGTGTTGTTAGGCACTTGCTGTGGTATCCCAGGTGGATATTCTGGTGTCTCAGGTGGTTGCTGTCAAGTAAGTGGTGTGGTGCCATCTGTGGTTGGTTTTGTGTTATAAGTGTATTTGTATCTTTGCATTTGAAGGGTGCCAGATGTTTTGCACCACTTCAGTCTTATGTGGAAAAAATCCTCAAAAAGCTGTTTCTATGTAGCAGTTGTGCATCCAATCAAAAAGCTGTATACAAGCCTATACCACATCTAGAGTTGGAACACTGTCAATATGAAAACTGTATGAAGATATATGACCAAAATCCAGCAGAAAATAATAAGAATATAAGAATAATATGAATTAGATAACAATATCATTTTCTGATGTATAATAAAAATAACGTCTTGCTTTTGGGTACACTGTTTAAGTAAAAGACAAATATGACTTGGGTTTGAATTAATTTTACTGTAAGTTGGAGTCATGCTTATGTTATGCTGTCTTTTCTTTGCCTCCTATTCTCAGACTGATTCTCCATCCTCTCTCTTGAAGCTCTGAAATGGCAGAGCAACGAAGTCAGGTCTCAGCCTCCATGCCCCAGAAACCTCTGGGCTTTACTGCATCTGAAAGCAGTGTCATTGAGATGGACCCAGTGGAGTACACTCTCCGCAAACGGCTGCCCAGAAAACTGCCCAAGAGACGCAATGACGTCTACATCAACATGAAGACAGATTTCAAGGCCCAGCTGGCCAGGTGTCAGAAACTGCTAGATGGTGGAGCTGGTCACAGGGAAATCTGCATCCACGGTCTGGGACTTGCCATTAACCGGGCCATTAACATCGCCCTGCAGCTACAGGCTTTCAGCCAGGGAGCTTTACAGCTGGCTGCTAATACCTCAACTGTAGAGCTGATAGATGATCTGGAGCCAGACGACCCGGATGAAGCTGGAGAACCGTTGACACGAACAAGGAACAACTCAGCCATCCATATCAAATTATTTTACCCCAATCCTTAGAGACTTACAGTTCTGTAGTCAAAGGCTGGATCCCAATACATTATGTATCATACATAAATGGAATGGAAGATCCACGATACAGGGGTAAATGTCTGGTGTCTGTTGTTTGTTTCTTCAGGTGCATTTGAAGGATAATGTAGCTGAAAGGTGTTGCAAGTCTACAATATTACATGCCTTTGAAAAAAAAAGAATAGAGAAAGAATCTTCAGACACAGAAAATGTCTTGACTGATTGAATATTTGTAGGTTAAGGTGATATTTGTGTACATTTTATTTTTCAATGAATCATTACAGTGCTCCTGATGGTTCTGAAGTTTATACTGAATAAATGGCTAAATTGAAATTACAGGCATTGTGTTTTGGTTAGAAGAAACAGTTTGCCGCCTCTCTTGAATTTTCACATGGAAAAGGAGCTAAAGGGTATTTATTTATCTGATCTGGAATCGGGCTAAATTAGGGCTGATTATGAAACTCATGCTGTGGAAGGAGCTCTTATGCCACTGTTGCTGGGTACGAGTGGAATGTCAGTAGTCTTGGGAAATGGGAAGTGATCTATAACTGTGAAATGTACTGTTGTCCACTGTATGTGTAGGATTCTGTATGAAAAAGAGAGTAAAATGAAACATTGTACCGGTGTCCTAAGTTAAAATGTTATTTGCTGTGCCTATGCATGTGTGATTTTAGAACAAACTCTTTTTCTTTTCGAGGCTCATGACTCCGTTTATGTACTTAAGCCTTTGTTTTGTTGTACAATTATGTAAATAAACAGAATACACCAAAAGCTTGTATGTTATTTGTAATGTAAATGGACAACAGGAGTCTTGCTGTTGAATGTAGATGTGTGGAGAAAAAGTCACTTGTGTCCACTTGAGGGCAGTATAATGTCTACATTTCAAGATCTTGCAGAACAGATTGTGTGGGTTTAGGGCTACTCATGTTCTCAGCATGCATGTAGATATGTAGTTATATGATATTTCATTTTTGAAATCAGTAAACCAATCATTTAAATGCACAGATTGTCCACTCATAAGCATAAACATTCATGTGTAGCACTTTTTA
>BRDA01005463.1:0-52871 GCA_036984385.1 Crenuchus spilurus | reverse complement strand
TATATATATATATATAATATCTAAAATATATAATTATATATTTTTATATATATAATGTGCAATATACATTACAATACATTGATATTTATGCAGCAATATGTGCAATATTTTTATACACCAATATGCGATATTGTATGTAAAACAGTCATGTACATTTACTTGTAAATATTATTCTATAGTTTTGATTAGTTTTATTGTTTTTTTATGTTTATACTAATTACTAATATTCTCTTTTAATAATGCTGTGACACTTTGAATTTCCCTACTGTGGGACATACTGTATATAGCTTTATCTTATCTTCTATAACATTTATAAGATTTGTTGCATTTGTGTGGGAGCAGGTATTACATTTAATGCTATGAGGTATTAAGAGTATCAGGGAGAATGAGTGTAAGTAGTGTCAGCAGTATTTTTTGTATCTACAGTCTAAAACTTGTAGTGAAGGCTATGAGAAATAAGCACAGAAGCAGTAACTTGTAGGATTCTTGTAGATTGTACAATTTAGGACACCCTAAGACCTCAGCATCAGTACTCAGTCATTTGTACATAGATACTACAAAGGCCATTACAACAATACATCAACATGTCCACCTTGTTGGTCCTGGCAAGCCTGACTTTAATAAACTGAAGAACAGAGAAGCTGGGTAAACATTTCTCATTTCAGTAAATTTTTATGACCTATGTTGAGTACAAAAAGGTTTTTTGGTCTTGATAATTATGTTGCAAAGCAATGCGCAATATACTGTTATTCGATTTTCATATATTCTTCTTCTTCTTCCACCGGATTTTTGACGCACTTCTTGTCCCACAGTTTTTGAGATATCGACACCGTTCCAACTCCAGATTGTTCGGTCCGATTGTGTGATCCGGGCTTGTATACAGAATTTTGATCGGATGTGCGGTTTTCCTAAAAACTTCCTTAATCTGGGATTTTTTGTCCCATAGAGAATGAATGGGGAGCAAAAATGCATGCTCATCTACTGTACTTCTGCTTGACCAACTCCCACCGTTTCGGATACAATATATCAGGGCAGGGCCCTGAGCACAAATTCACTGTTGTTTTGAGCTGCACTTGTTTATTTATCATTTTATTGCCATCCCTTTTTCGTCCCTTTGACCTCCATTCATTTTGGCCATACCAAATTCCAGGTTTCCATTTGAACGACAACCACCAAAATTGATATACTACCTCAGGCCAGGTAACAGAGCTCTAGTGCAGAGCCATACTGACCCGCACTCCTCTTTTTGTCATCTTTTCATCACTTGTTCCTCCCATTGACTTCCATTCATTTTCACACATACTCAAGCCAGAGAACTTCTGTGTCCCAACAGCCACCAAAATTGATGTACTGCATCAGGGCAGGTAACAGAGTTCTAGTGCAGAGCCATAGCAACCGCCTTGGGCCCCATAGCAACCGCCTTGGGTGCCATAGCAACCACCTTGGGTGCCATAGCAACCGCCTTGGGACCCATAGCAACTGCCTTGGGGTCCATAGCAACCGCCTTGGGTGCCATAGCAACCGCCTTGGGTGCCATAGCAACCGCCTTGGGACCCATAGCAACTGCCTTGGGGGCCATGGCAACCGCCTTGGGGGCCATAGCAACCACCACAGATACCACAGTATCACCTTACAAACCAACTGGAATACCTTAGCTTGTGGGCCTTGTTAGCAATGCGCAACATCCCGCCTTTCCTTCAGGAAATGCACTTTTCTAGTTAATCATCTCATCATGTTGTAATGGTCAAATGCAACCAAATAATTGTTCTGTCTTACCTTTATAGATCTGTATGATGGTTTGTATAGTGCTAAGCATCCCACAACACATATGACCCACTGTGATGTGGCAGCAATGTTGACATAATTCAGCAGCTCATGTGGTATGTATGGGTAGATTAATAATAATAATATGCATGTTCAATTTAAATTCCTCCTTTCTCAAAGCCAATGAAGCTTCACAGAAGAAGGAAAGTGAAGAGAGAATAGGTAGCTGAGAGTTGAAGGAGAATAGGTGTTCTGTAGTTTGGGATCCATGATGCTTAAGGATCAGGGGCCAGTTTGAACTTAATTAGAGCATTCAGGAAGGGGGCTTGGCTAAATACCTTAGTGCCAAACCATGGAGAGTTGCCTAAGTTAACAGGAGTTTAAAGTGGAACAGGAAGTCAGTGTATCTGGAACAAATCGAAGAGATAAGAGCTGATTTTTGGAGCGAGAGATTGGACATAGTGAAGAAAGCAAATGGTTTTGTTAAGAAGGCAAATGAGAAGTGAGTTACAGTCTATGTGGGATGGGATGACAGCATGGAGCTGAGCTTCAGTGTATTTCATGGAAAGGATATTCAACAGCAGGAACCACTGGCATACCAACTGCAGGAGTAGAGTCTAGTTCTAGCAACATGTATGTGACTTTTATGTGGTTCATACTTATGGATATGTTCTATCAAGGCTATAGACTGTTTACAAAAACTGGACACAGTGACAGGAGTAGAAAAGGCTAAAACATCTTTGATGCCCTCTAGTGGCTGGCTGCAGTACAATTTTAAACCCCGCCCACAACCAACATAATGAATTGGAGCAACAGCAAACTTTGATATTCATTCATTCATTCATTCATTATCCCACCCGCTTAATCCTTATCAGGGTCGCGGTTAGTCCCCTACCCCTTCACTGGGCGCAGGGCATTACACTATTCAACCAAGCCCAGGACAGGGTGCCAATCCATCACTGGGTGTACACATATGCACGCACACACACACACACACACACACACACACACACACAATTTAGAGTACCCAATCCACCTGACCTCCATGTTTTTGGACTGTGGGAGGAAACCGGAGTCCCCGGAGGAAACCCACGCAGACACGGGGAGAACATGGAAACTCCGCTCAGATGTGGACTTGAACCCAAGACCTCAGCGCTGAGAGGTAAACGTGCTAACCACTAAGCCACCGTGCCGCCCAACTTTGATATTATTTTCCTCATTTTGTGATTTTTAGTCAGATGTGTGTTGTGTTAATTTAATGTGTTGTGTTAAGTTGGGACAATTTTATTAAGTACACGAATGCCTCTCAGACATATAAAATCCTACATGGGATGGCCCCACCTCCCCTTAGTGATTTTATCTTAGAACATCCATACACAGAATCGCTCGAGGTGTGTCCAGAGGAGATTGTATTATCCCACTCAGAAAAAGTGCTTTTAGTCAGTCTGCTTTTTCGGTTAAAGCTTCTCACGAATGGAATACCATTCCAACAAAGATTAGAGACATCAACACATATAAATTATTTCGCTCTCACCTAAAACACTGGCTGATTAGTAACAAGACCTGTCAACACTAAAATTCCTGCTGCTGACATTTTAAGATTCATTCACGACTGTGTGACTATTCCTTGACCCCTTGTAAGCTATGAATGTTCTAAGATTTGAAGTTTGATATTTTATCATGTACTATTTAAGTTTCTTAACCTATTTAAGTTTGTTAACCTTTTCCAAACTGTTTTTTTTTCACTTCTCCTCTCTCCCTTTTGTATTTTATTGCTTTCCTGTTACTTCTGCTTTTCCCATAATGATCTAACATTGTCTTAACAGGTTGTTCTTAATTGCCAAAGATTTATTGGTTAACATGTTTTATTTGTTTAGGATGCCATTGTACAACTGGCCACCAGGACTACAGATGAAAACTAGCCTTTGGCTAACTCTGGCATGTTTCAGAGATACTGTTATTAATGTGCATTGTCCTGTTAAATAAATTATTATTATTAATTTCACAACCTGTACCTACACTAATTAACCCCCCCCCCCCCCCCAGTATCTTTGCACTGGTTGCAATTTGCACCTAATGCACAAGCAATATGGTGGCGTACTTTATTTTTTCAATATGGCGGCGTACCATTTTTTGGCTTCAATCTGTCACAGTGAGAAAAGGAAACGTACTGTCCAGTTCTTATATACAGTCTATGACCGAGACATACAGTGATTGTTTTTCTAGGCCTAATGTGACTTTGTGCTGTTTGCAATTTGAGACCATCAGTAAGGTTACTATTTGAAACTAGACCAGCAAAATTCACCAATGTCTTCAAGTTGAGTTTATAAAGCATGTTTTTAACTTTACAAGGACACGAATATCCATTTTTTACACTGAAATCAACAAGTCTGTCCTGATTTTCCACCAAAGTCACATCAGTTCTCTGATGTTCTATACATAAAAACAGAGCTCGTGGCTGATCTTGTTGAGTACAGTTTGTATGAGTTACAATTCAGATTGATTTGGTCCAGTATTTGCACTACTCATACAAACAAGATGTAGCACTTAACTTCTAAGCTAAAGTTAAAACAAGTCCAAATAGATCCTCCAGCCTGTGTCAATGTGAAAGTAGGAATGAGGCTTTGTAGACATTTGTGAGACCACATGTGGAAAGTCCCTAAAGCGTTAGATAATGTGTGGGCCACAAGTGCGGTATGTTTGAAGGTTTACTTTGGATAAACTGTATTGTTTATACGGATGTAAACAAAGCTCTTTATTCTTTGCCATTTCTCTTCCTTTTATAATAGATTATGTAAACCTGGGACTTGTATTTTAGGGGGAGGGGATAGCCTGACATTGTTAATCTTTAAACGCTTTAACATCCTCAATGTGATATTTTTGGAGTGGGTCAATTTTTTTTTTTTTTTTTTTTTTTTTTTAATGTACAATTTAAACATACAATGAGCGGCACTTTATGGTAAAATCAATACATAACCTACAAATACAAACTGTACAATGATGTTAATTTAGTTCACTTTTTAAAACTCATCTGTGTGGTGGTGTAATAGCACTAATAGTTTTTCAGCATCTGATCCAGTTTATTTCTTATGGTTTGGCTACGAAGCTGCTGGTTTGCATTCAGACAAGAAAATGTTGCATTTCTGACCTCTAATGAATGTTTTTAGCCTAACATACCTCTACCAATTGGTAGAGATGACACAAGTACATTGTATTAGAGCATGCTAACAGGTTCCATCACCAGCTGGTATGGGAAATGCACGGCCACTCCCAAACCTCCTAGATTTATACACCAGCCGCTGCCTGAGGAAGACCAGGAGGACCCTAAAAGACTCCACCCATCCAAGCCACTACCTGTTCTCACAACTGCTGAGTGGCAGGAGGTACAGAAGCATAAAGTCTAGGACCAGCCAGTTCTGTGACAGCTTCTTCCCCCAGGCCATCAGGCTACTGAAAAATCAGTAGTACCGTCATCTCAGTCATCATCCCCCTCAAGGACAACAAACCACATTCACACTCACAACACAGACTGACACCTGTACATCCTCCCATTCTGTGCAATCATCCTGTATATATAAATGTCTATACTGTACATAAAATAACTTCTAATAAATCATAGCATCTAATTCACTTATAGGACACCATAGCACCTATAAAAATGTGCAGTACTGCTGCAACATGTGCAATATTTTTATTTATTTATCTTTTTAGGCTAGTAATGTGTAAATAAGCACTCTTTATGTATATTCACTGCTCATTGTAAATTTGTGTTTTTTGTATCATTATAATTTCTCTAAAACCTTTTGTTGTCTAGTACTGCAGAGACTATGCACCCAAGTTTTTCACTCACCTTCACATCAGTGAAAGGTGAAGTGACAAAGTTGATTTGATTATTAACTTAAACACCTCCTTCAATAAGATGTAATGACTTAAATGCAGAACCGGTGTTAGGCATGTGGGTGCCCTAAGCACAAATGCTTTGTGTGCCCCCATTCTGCCTTCCTACATCACATCCTCGTGGTGCCCTTGTCAGTGTTTGGGGCCCTATGCACAGTGGCATAGCACTGGCATAGCAATAGTACTATCCACATAGGCAGAGCACTGGCCCTGCTCAAATGTGCTCTACCAAATGCTTTATCAGAATGTTACACACACTGATTCATGTTTAACAGATTGTTTATATGCATGGAATAGGAATAGCAAGACTGAGAAAAGGAATCTGTTTTGGATGTTACTGAGAATTCTCTAAAGCAGTCTACATTGTGTGGGTGTGAAGGAGAACCACTGAAGGTCTAAATTCAGGGCTAATGTATCAGTCTGGCACCAGATAAAATTAGGAAAGATTGCCTCTAAGCTGATTTTCTGTAATCCTATCCTTGATGGGAAGTGAGGATAGAAAAAAAAAACAATGACACATGCTTTTAGTACAGTTACCTTGGCAGAACATTGGAGCCGTGTGGTATTGAAGTCAGAGTGAGGTCAGCATGTGGATGCTAAACCACAGAAAAAGAATAAAAACAGAAATCTTGAACAAAATGAATTGTATTCACTGGTTACGTCAGAGCATCACTGATTTGACACATGCAGAGATTAGAAGACTTTAATCTCTTGTGGCCTAATACAGAGTCAAGCCTATTAGACAGAAAGCACGAGTGAGTGCGCAGATACCAGCTCTCTGATAAAGCTTTTAGGCAGCCTGTACTATTTTCTTATTTACAACAGGTTTTACCTGCAGAAGTAACAAGCATTTCATCTCTGATCTAGCATTATAAACACTGCCAGGTCTAAAGCGACACAGTGGGGTCTATGTGAGTATATAATTTCAGTTCAGTCATTTTGTTAGCATGTAAAAACAAACTAAGAACTTGCCAAAAAGAACAGACCACAAACAACATAAAGAAACAAAAAAATTGTTTAATGAGTCTAGACATATTTAGGGTTAAGGCAGGCTGATGAGTCAGGAGGGCTCCCTCCTCTTTACTGCCTCTTCAGTCAAGGGTCCAATATGGATTGTGTTATTGCTGTTATACTAAGATGACTATCTGAATAGGTTGTCTACATAAGATAAGACCAATTTTCTGTTACTTGTGTCAGTGACTGAAGACAGTAGAGTGTGATTAGTCATTGCTATTGTATTGTCTATTCTTATCTTTTCGTGAATTAAGCCAGATTACAGGATCTGACAGCCTTAATCATGTTAATGCAGACTGAACCCAGGTGTCTTTGGTCCTGAATGAAAAAAAACAATATGTTCCTGTAAGGGAACAGAAACATTAGCTGGAATAAGCCATTGAGTATCTTGTGATTTTCCATCTTGTTCCTCTCTGCAAAATTTATTGCATTTACTCAATAGTGAAGCACCTGTACATGTAGGTATAGAACACACACTGGTTACATAAGCTCTAATCATTGCTATGACTTCTTCTTCATGTCTATGTTTGCTGCATTGGTGATCATTAACTAAAGCTTATCAAAACCACATGATGTCATTCTAATCAAACAATTATAAAAATACTTTTAAAAATAAAGCATATGTTAACATATATGCATAAAATTACATGTAGCTACTGGAATATATCTAACACAACAATAATAATGAGACAGAAATTGACATGCATGAGCTAAGCATAGCCTTAAATAAAGAAATAAATAAAATATTATTTTAAAATAAATAATAATATAACTTTAAGATGGTCTACCTCATTCTATAGCAATACAAATCATATGTTAATTATCTAAAAGAGCTAAGGTGCAGGCTTTATACAGTATTAGTTATTTTAAAAAATATATACAGAAATACACTACAAATAATTCTTTGGTGTACTCTTTTTAGGCCTTTTGTCAAATGTAATCCTCTACTATAAATTATTTATTGCTTCACAAGGTGTTTATTCCATCACATAAATAATTAAAAAAGTAATGGCAATGTGCTGCAGGCACTAAAACATGCTCCTAACTGATGATTCACAATGCACGTAAACTTCTAGTGGAGTTTTTCCACAAAATTATTAATAATTGTGTAAAAATGTACTGTACTATTGCTTATCACTGAATACTGATGCGTGTATTTGAGAATAAGACTAGACTTCATCCACATCTCAGAAACTTGACTCCATCAAACTAGAATGTTTTATATATTACATAAAAAATATACATTTATACATATATCACAATTTTTTACATGGGAAAAAAATAATAAATTAGCCCAAATAAATCTACAAAAAACAATGTTTTTAAAATTCTACATGATGAATTCTGCAATGTGGATGTGTTTGTGGAGATGTTCTGCTTGTTATGATAGATTAAATTCAACATATTTTTCTGCATGTCAGAACATTTAGTCAGACTCTATGGGTGAGGTTAACTGTGGGTAATTTGACTCATCTGGTGAATCATTTATGTGGCCTCACATGGACTCAAATTCATCACCAGCTGACCACTTACAGTCATGGCCGAAAGTATTGGCACCCCTGAATTTATTCCAGAAAATGAAGTATTTCTCCCAGAAAATTATTGCAATGACACATGTTTTGTTATACACGTTTATTTCCTTTGTGTGTATTGGAACAACACAAAAACAGAGGGAAAAAGGGCAAATTTGACATAAATTTGACAAAAATGGGTTGGACAAAATTATTGCCACCTTTTCAAAATTGAGGGTAAATAACTTTGTTTCAAGCATGTGATGCTCACTCAAACTCACCTGTGATAAATAACAAGTGTGGGCAATGTAAAAATCACACCTGAAACCAGATAAAAAGGAGAGAAGTTGACTCAATCTTTGCATTGTGTGTCTGTATGTACCACACTAAGCATGGAGAACAGAAAGAGGAGAACTGTCTGAGGACTTGAGAACCAAAATTGTGGAAAAATATCAACAATCTCAAGGTTACACGTCCATCTCCAGAGATCTTGATGTTCCTTTGTCCACGGTGCGCAACATAATCAAGAAGTTTACAACCCATGGCACTGTAGCTAATTGCCCTGGACGTGGACGAAGGAGAAAAATTGATAAAAGGTTGCAACGCAGGATATTCCGGATGGTGGATAAGCAGCCCCAATCAAGTTCCAAAGAACTTCAAGCTGTCCTGCAGGCACAGGGTGCATCAGTGTCAGCTCGAACTATCCGTCGACATTTGAATGAAATGAAACGCTATGGCAGGAGACCCAGAAGGACCCCACTGCTGACACAGAGACATAAAAAAGCTAGACTGCAGTTTGCCAAAATGTATGTAAGTAAGGCAAAATCCTTCTGGGAAAACATCTTGTGGACAGATGAGACCAAGATAGAGCTTTTTGGTAAAGCACATCATTCTACCGTTTACCGAAAACGGAATGAGGCCTACAAAGAAAAGAACACAGTGCCTACAGTCAAATATGGTGGAGGTTCAAAGATGTTTTGGGGTTGTTTTGCTGCCTCTGGAACTGGGTGCCTTGACTGTGTGCAAGGCATCATGAAATCTGAAGATTACCAAAGGATTTTGGGTCGCAATATAGGACCCAGTGTCAGAAAGCTGGGTTTGTGTCCTAGGTCATGGGTCTTCCAGCAGGACAGTGACCCCAAAAAAACTTCAAAAAGCACCCAGAAATGGATGGAAAAAAAGTACTGGAGAATTCTAAAGTGGCCAGCAATGATTCCGGATCTAAATCCCATTGAACACCTGTGGAGAGATCTTAAAATTGCTGTTGGGAGAAGGCACTCTTCAAATATGAGAGACTTGGAGCAGTTTGCAAAAGAAGAGTGGCCCAAAATTCCAGCTGAGAGGTGTAAGAAGCTTGTTGATGGTTATAGGAAGCGATTGATTTCAGTTATTTCTGCAACCACATATTAAGTTGAGGGTGCCAATAATTTTTTCCGGCCATTGCAGGGGTGCCAACACTTTCGGCCATGACTGTACATGCTTATCATGTAAAAAAAAAAAAAAAAAAAAAACATTTCTCATACACATCACTGACAAAACTGAAGTTCTGCTTAGTGGCTGCTGAGGATACATTTCCTGCTTCTAATTTTATTAGTTAGGAGTTGCAGTTCCTGTTTTAAGGTCTCTATTTTGGTTTAGTATGTTAATGATTTAGTTATAACACTGAAGACGACAACTGGGATGTGTCAAAGTTTACGTCATATGGCAAAATTTTTACATAAGCACACCAAACCCATATTACCTCATATTAAGCTCCAGAGATCAACAGTCCACTCCACCCTGTTACACCCATGTTGTCCAAGCATAGTTTTAAGTACAAGAAGCAAGCTGGTATACTGTGAAAAGAACCACAACACATACAGGCAACAGTGATTCCTTCTGTGTCATCTGTTTGAATCCACTGCTTTGGGTCTTCACCTCAGTACGATGACGCAGATTATATTTCTTGACCACTTTGTCATAGTCGCGCTCACTCGCCTGGCACGTATATTCTCCATAGTCTTTTTCATTGATAGCTGGTATGAGAAAAAGGCATTCAGACTGTGTCTGCTTACAAAGGGTACGATCAGCCCCATGCATCCAGACGTAGGTGGCGTGAAGGGACTCGATGGGGCAGGAGAGGTAGTATGGGAAGCCTAGAGGAGCGGTGTGCTCCATGTCTGAATGGGCCGGTGAAGATGATGCTAGATCTCGCTTGGTTCTCTTGACCTTAATATGATCTACAGAGAAAAATCATTATTTCAATCATATAAATAACAACAAAAGACTCTAGATAAAAGCATGAAAATAACATAAAATCATACCTGAATCATTAAGGCACACATGTGTCTCACCAGTGGCAATATTTTGAATCCCCCCTCTGCAATTAAAAATGATACATGATGAATTTTATTTTAGATTCTTATATTAGTGTAATGTTTTCATCTTTTAAAATCCAAAAACACATGCTTGTGTAAGCTTGTCCAAGCCCTTTCTCTCTGACCACGTACCACTTCTGAACTCAAACTTCCATCATCCTCAGCTATTCTACTACACTCTCAGAAATAAAGGTACGTGAGGGTACAAAATCTGTACTTTGAAGAACAAAACTGTACCCCATCAGTAACTGTACCTCTAAAGGTACATGTTCGAACTTGCATAGTACTATTTTGTACCTGTGTATGTACAAACTTAGAAAAGTACATGAATGTACTTATGAATGCTTCACTCTTTTTAAGATGTATCATTACCATTGACAACAAGTCAAGTAAAACAACAACAGTAAACAACAGTAAGTAAACATAGTTTTTAACTTGTTTGTGTTTGCATGTGTGTCATTACATTTTAAATCTTGTTATTGTTTACTTCACATGGACAGCTATAATGTCAATGAACAGTGTTTTCACATGAATTGTTAACATTTTCATGTTTTCATTTATAATATTCCAATGGCTGAAACTTTTAATAAACTACAATAATTAATAAAAAAAACCTTTTTCCCCATTAAATTTTTTAAAGGTACAAAAGTGTCACCTGAAAGAATTATGTTAAAGTTATCTTTGCTAGCCCTTATCTTTGTTTTCCTGTCACCTTGTTAGCATAGCCCCTAACTTAGTTATCTTGTAGCCTTATTAGCCTTTGGCCTTGTTGTCCTGTAGTCTGACTGATTTGTTGTGTACAACCTTTTTCATCCGTTTACCATTTACAATATTGGATTATCCCTTTATTAAATCCTATTATTCGACTCCTGCGCACATCTTCCTGGTTTTCTTGTGTTGAATGACTTTGTCTTGTGTAATCAAAAGCAATTAGCAACAATATTCAGAAACATGCTTGTTTATAATGTAATGAAAGTTCATTAAACCTACATGATTTGTGAAGAGCATCCCTCCTTTTCTGTCCATGCACAGTATGGGTCCCGAGCAAGTACACAATCCTGGCAGGACGTGTTATATTTCTGACACATCTGCAGGTCTAATACTGACATGTGGCTAGGACATCCAACAAACAGCTTTCTCTGTGGAGGTCATCAGTCAGAATACACAATACATCACCACAGTGCAGTACACCGGTTTGATAATTTGGACTTTCACTACTTAGTTTAAAGTCAATTAACTCATTGTATACTTTTCACTGCACATGTTCATTTTCATTATGACTCTGTAAAGTACTGTAAATATACTGTATCTCTACCTTTTGGTAGGGCCTCTAAAGTTTGCAGTAATGTTGTAATACCATAACCTTTCTTCAACCCTAGTGCTTCTTTACTAACAGACATAATGGCAAAAATATAAAACAGGCAATAATGCCTGTCTCACTTCCTCTCAGACGTGTTTTATCTTAATTGCTGGACCAAATAACATAATCCATTTCCCCTTTCAGAGAACATTAAAGAGCCGCCATACTGAAATGTATAAAGGAAGTACCTTTTCAGAGTTTAGTTTCATGGACTGCACAGGAGCCGAGTTACTGCATAGAACAGTTTCAGAAATGATGAAAACTTTGGAGTCGTCCACCAGAACTTTTTGAACCACACCCGTGTCTGCATGGAACAAACAACCTCATAAATGAATGAAGTAGTCTCATAAAAGTTTTTTATGAGCCATTTATTATTTATGGATAATACTGCTAAGTCACATGCTCTCTATAGATACGTGGCTGAGCACCTCAATGTCTATTTGTCATGGTCCATGCTTAATACGACACTATATACACATATCTACACACACATAGTATATTATATATGCTTCTTCAAAGCAAGTTATCCCAGCTGTCAGTGCCGGACTCCATGTGTCAGTGGATTGTGGACATCCTGACAAACAGGAGGATGACTCCACTTCCGTGGGCCTCATAAGCAATGGGAATTAATCTGCCTACAGGAAGGAGCTTGAGCAGCTGTAGAGACTATAGAGATGGTGGTAGATTTCTGATGCAACCCACCCATCCTACCCTCCATCTACATCAATGGCACTGCAGTTTCCACTATGGAGTCTCTCAAATTCCTGGGCATCACCATATCCAGCGACCTGAAGTGAGAGAGGAACACAATCTCCATCTCCAAGAAAACATAGCTGTTCTTCTTAAGACCGCTCAAGAAATTCAACCTGCTACAGGTCCAGTTCTATACAGTGATCATCCATCCTCACAGCATCCATAACCAGCTGGTTTGGTTCCTCTACCTCCCAAGAATGAGGCAAACTCCAGCACATCATCAGAACAGTGGAGAGGATCATCAGGTGTAATCTGCCAATGCTTCAGGAGATTTATACCAGCAGTTTGAGGAAGCGCGTTGGCAAAATCACAACTGACCCCTCACATCCTGGACATCACCTCTTCAAGACACTCCCCTCAGGACCATCAAAACCAGCACAACACGGCACGTGAAAAGCTTCTTTCCTAGAGCTGTAGCTCCTCAACAACAGTGGACACCTCACACTCAAGTCCATAAACTCTTCTACATCTGTACTGAGCTTCCACATCTCACTGAACTGAACTTAAATTGGATTCAATTGCAAAACAATACTGCTACATGTTGCTCACTTGCACAGCTGTTCAATCTCTGTAAATGTTCATATCATCTGTACTTTATATTATAGTGTGTGTACATTTGTCTACTATTTACATCTCTCTTAGCTCCCTCAGCTCTTTATTACTTTTATCTCTTTAGTAATTTATTATTCTCTGTTCTACTCACTGTTTATTGTGCTTGTTACATGTCATGTAGATCATTCTCACCAAGTAGAATTCCTCGTATGTGCAAAATAAAGACATTCTGATTCTGATTAAGAACAAAACATGCTACCAGGAGCATCTCTCACTGCAGAAATAAAAGTGAAAATAATGTGCAAAACCAATACAAATGAAAGAGTTCATACCTGTGGCAAGCAGCAGCACATTGTATACTTTTTCATCTGCAGTCTGCACTCTGTCCACTGCTATTCTTTTATATTTTTTATCACTGACATAGTAAGGAGAGTGTTTCTGTATGGGGTGAACCCAGTCATCCATCTCTGGGTGGTGTTTAATGACATTGATGGTGAGTGTGGGAAGTTGTCTACTGTCCTCAACACACTGAAAAAAAACAACACAATCAAGTTAAAGTCTTGAAACTGCCAGAAGTGCCAGACTTATTAGATCCTGAAATTTCTGCAAAATAGCATTTAAAAATGAAAATGAGTGAAGAATTAAAGCTTAGACATCCTGGTGAGAGCTGCATATTTAAACAGTGAATTATTTGTCTCAGTACTTTTCAATGAAAGGTGAACATTAGGACTTTTTGGGACTGAGGGCGAGCACCTGAAAACCAGAAGTAGAGATGGTCTAAAGGTTAGAGAAGCTGGCTTATGGCCAAAAGGTCACCAGTAAAAGTTGGACATTGCTGAAGTTCCCTGGACACCTAAACCCTAACTGCTTCCTGGGTGATGTCTCTGATTAGGTGAGTAGTCTATGATTCAGGAGGAGCAATGTGGGTTCCGTCCTAAACGTTGAACACTGGACCAGCTCTTTACTCTCGGCTAGAATCCTAGAGGGTGCATGGGAGTTTGCCCAACCAATCCACATGTGTTTTGTGGATTTGGAGAAGGCATTCGACCATGTCCCTCTGGGTATCCTGTAGGGGGTGCTCAGACTGGTTCCAGTTGAGGTTGGACTCTGCAAGGGCTGCCCTTTGTCACAGATTCTGATCATAATTTTTATGGATAGAATTTCTCTGCGTAGCCAAGTGGAGGAATGTGTCCAGTTTGGTGACCTTAGGATTCAATATGCAGATGATATGGTTTTGGACCAGGACCTCCAGCTCTCACTGGACCAGTTTGCAGCTGAGTGTGATGCGGCTGGGATGAGAATCAGTACCTCCAAATCCAAGACCATGGTACTCAGCCAGGAAAAGGTGGATTGCTCTCTCTGGGATGGGAGGATGTCCTTGCCTCAAGTGGAGAAGTTTAAGTATCTCGAGGTCTTGTTCATGAGTGAGGGTAAGAGGGAGCGGAAGATCAACAAGCAGATCGGTTCAGTGTCCGCAGTGAAGCTGCTCTATACTGGTCTGTTCTGGTGAAGAGAGAGCTGAGCCAGAAGGCAAAGCTTTCTGTTTACCGGTCAGTCTACATTCCAACCCTCACCTGGTCCTGAGCTTTGGGTAGTGACCGAAAAAATTAGATCACACATACAAGTGGCTGAAATGAGATTTCTTTGTATGGTGTCCGGGCTCTCCCTTAGAGAGACAGGGTGAAGAGTTTGCACGTCCAGGAAAGACTCGGAGTAGAGCCGCGGCTCATGTAAGCTCATGTTGAGAGGAGCCAGTTAAGGTGGTTCGGCACCTGGTAATGATGCTTTCTGGATCCCTCCTGGGTGAGGTGTTCCGGCCAAGTCTAGCTGAGAGAAAACCCCGGGGAAGACCCAGGACACGCAGGAGAGATAACATCTCTCAGCTGGCATTTAAATGCTCCCATATGAGCTGGAATAGGTGACTGAGGAGAGGGATGTCTGGTCTACTTTGCTTGGGTTATTACCCCCGCAACCCAGACACAGATAAGTGGAGGATGATGGATGGATGGTCTATGACAGAAATGAAAACTCTAGTCCTGAACTTCTCATGGCCTGAATGCTCACATTCAGGTCCTATAGCATCTTCTGCCTATCTTTTTCTTTTCTGTTTCTGTGGTGTACACAGAAACCACATTGTATGGATGAGACAGTACTGGAGATATTTTTAGCCTCTCTTTTAAAAGTGCTCAAGTCATCACAGAAGTCTGCAACATGATCCCTCAAAGACCCAGCTAAATCAGCAGCATTGCATGAGGTCAAGTCAACTGCCTGAAGTGCGGTTTTGTTTTCTGAAATCAATGCAGTGTGTAATTCCCTGGATATATGCTGCCTTCATCGAATGTAGACAGATTCGGGCCTGAATACTAGCACTGTAATGGTTATGTCCTGGTCTTGTTTTGTTGTCTGTTTCTCTCCCTCTTGCTCTCTCTCCCATCAGCCTTCCCCCTCTGTACTCAGCTTCTGTCATTCCCACTCACGTACATAGATTGTAGTTTACTTCCTGGTTAGCCACATTAATGTCTTCATTCACCTGATCACTCACGCACCACAGTTCTCACAATGCACCTCACATTCTTACCTCACTTCCTCGATTCCGCTCACCTGTGTTTCATTACTATAATCAGTGTTTCAGTATAAAGACAATCTTTCCTCGCCGTGCTCGGCGTTATTCCTTCATTCTCTTGTTCATGTACTTGTTCCTTGGTCATCCTTCAGGTTTTCCCTTCCTTTTTTACTTGTGTGTTTTCTATTGTTGAGTTCTGTGTTCTTATTGTTCTTAGGTTTATATTGTTCATGTCTGAGTTTCTTGTCTTTGTTAAAAGTTAAGCTGGTTTGATAAAGTTTCTGTTGTTTCTGTCTAGTGTACATCTGTTTCTATTATAAAGCTTTTACGTCTATATTAGTCTTGTTTACTTCTTTAGAGCTGTCTAGTTTATGCCAATTGTTTTTTTTTTTGTCCTGATCCATGCATTTTTCTTAGTGTTGTCATGTTGGCTTATGCTTTGTGTAGTTAGTCCTTGATGTTATATTCTTTGTTTAATAAATGTTTAATGTTCTATACCTGCGCTAACCTTCTCTTACCTGGGTCCCCGCCATTACAAGCACAACTTAGCATCAGTGTCTTGGTTGCTTGTGTGTGAGCACCACCTAGTGTCTGTCAGTTTTAATAATCTGTGGTTTTTGGTGAAAACCTGAAAATGTTCCTCAAAGCAACCACTTCTCATTAGTTCAATTCTATACTGATTGTTTATGAAGGCGTTCACTTAGCTGCCATATATATATATTTTTTAAAGGATCAATTTGCTAATACAGGGTTCTTGCAGGTTTCACTGAGTTAAATTTAAGACTAAGACCTTTTAAGACCATTCTCAGTGAAATTTAAGACCAACATGACAAATTGCCAGAAACGTTCTGTATTTTTCTGGATTTGTAGTTCCCACACTGGTAGCCACACACGCACAGAACTACGTACATTTACACTGAGGCATTTAGTAAATATTAGTAGAACTTGGCAAAACTAACTTCCGATTAGACTGCGCTTCTCTGGAATTAAAAGTAAAAATTCTTTTTTTACTTTAATAAATTTCATTTAAGACTTTGGATATCTGGCCATTTTTAAGGCCTTACACTTAGTTTTGAATTTGACAATTTAAGACTGTTAGAAAACCTCTTTAATAGATGCATAACAGGTCATTGGAGTTCAGGCCTGCTCTCCTCTTCCTAAATTCATGGCTTCACACGCTTTGTTTCAAGACTAGCTGACTCCAAAGCCATATCTATAGCCATAGATAGCCAAAGCCAGAACCAACAAACGGTTCTAACACCCTGCGGAAACCATGTAATAACTGAAAGCACAGTCATGGAGCTGCCATTGTCAATCTGCGTCCCAGAAAAGGCAACCGGCGATACATACATCACCCATTATACCAATTTGGATACACCTTCTGGACATTCAGTGGTCTGGATACTGATGGCAATCGTTACTGGAATTCAAACTCATGGTCCTCCGATTATACCATTATCCTTAGTCCACTGAGTCACTCTGAGCATTTTTAATATAATAGCAGCAAATGAACAATGACAGGAAAATCGAACATCCTTATTTAAACCACAAGAACAGAGTGAGCTAAAGGGACAAGGCTTACAGATAAAAATAAACATCCCAGGTGGAATGATGCTTAGAGGGCAGCGTCCATGAATGTCCATTCTAATTTAGTCATCTGACTTCAGGGTAAGCTTACCATAAATGTAGCAAATGGAAACACAAAAAAGAATCAAACTTCATTAGATATGAAGAACAAAGCTTATATACTGAGGCATGAATTAGAATATAATTAACAGCTTATAGAAAGGTCTTCTGTTAAAATCATATGAAAAGTTCCAAACTAGCAACCCAAATTACATTTCACATTTACATTAAAACATATTAAATGTAAATAACAGGGCTACAGACAAGACAACACAAAAAAGAAAATCCTTACAGTTCCTGGTCTGGGGCTGGGAACTTCGTCACTGTAGCCTTTGAATGTGGAATTCTGAAAAATGTCATCAAGCTCAGCTAAGGAGTATATGCAAATAGCGGTGGCGTTCCTGTTGAGGATTAAAAGAAAATCAACCTGATAATGTATTAAAGTATTTTATTTATAAGAAACTGTACTTTACTTACTTTACAGATTTTTTTTTTATTAAGTGGAGTTATATAGAAGTGTTTCCAGAAACATTGTGTAAAAATCTACCTTGCAGAAAAGGTTTTTAATTTTTGTTGAAAAAATATCTAAAAGAGGTTTTGAATTGAAAACTCCCGTCTGAAACAGGAAGTTACCTTCCCGTCATAAGCCAAACGGTGTAACTGCACATTTAGTCAACTGCCTCATGTTCATCAGTCTACATATACAGTACCAGTCAAAAGTTTGGACACAACTTCTGGACATTCAATGGTCTGCATTGTGGATTAATACTAAAGGCATCCAAACTATGAAGAAATATATGGAATTATTTAGTAAACAAACACATGTTAAACAAACCAGAATGTTTTATATTTTACATTCTTCAAAGTAGGCACATCTTGCCAGCTTTCTTGGCATTTTCTCAGTCAGCTTTATGAGGTAGTCACCTGGAATGGCTTTCAGTTAACAGCTGTGCCTTGTCAAGAGTTCATGACTTGCATTTCTTGCCTCTTAATGTGTTTGAGACCATCAGTTTTGTGCCTATTTTGAATTATCTAAAATCTAAAACATATTTAACACTTTTAAGTTTATTACATGATTTCTTGTGTGTTTAATCATACTCTGTATGATTTCAGTATTAATTTACAATGTTAGAAAAAAAACACTGAATGAGAAGGTGTGTCCAAACTTTTGACCAGTACCATACTTGCATGCACATATAAAATGCTTAGTTTAAAGTGAATATAGGAGGCTGTTTACCAGCTGCTGGAGAAAAGGGCGTAGACTTTTGACTCCCTCCAGTCCTCTGCTTGCAGTACAAAAACATCCTGCAGACGATTGAAGTACAGAGACTCACTACGAATTGCACACACAAGACGTGCTTTCAGGAACGTTGTCCAAATATTCTGGAAAAATCTCTTGGAACCTCCCTTATCAACCTGTAAAATAAACAATCTTATAAATTGAACCAATCATAATACAAGTACATCTGCAAAAACAGAGAGGTAAGCCAAGGTCAGGCAAGGTGCCTTGCAGGGTATTCTGTTACCTTTGTACTACCCAGAACTGAAACAGATTTGGAAGCATGAATAACTTTTTGAAGCACTTCTTTCTCCATTATAAACATGAACTGTTACGCATGCAGGTTCTGTAAGCTGATAAGAGTGATCTCTAGCCTGAAAATCTAGCATGTCAGTCCTATCCCACGGTAGACACATTACAACAGAAGTTATCCATAACTGCTAATATTAATGTAGTATAAATGCTAAGGATAGTAGATGTGCTCCACATCTTAATGATTGATAGCTATACTGCACCTTGCATACTCTTGCCACTCTAGATATCCAAGGATCGGCCTCTGGGCTGTTGTCAGGGTTTCTTTCTCTAAAGAAAACATAAATCTTTTCATTCATTGGATCCTGAGGTCTCTTGGCTACGAAAGCTGAGATAAAGGTCGGTTCTGGAAAGACAAGAAGAGCAAGAGTGAGTAATGAGACAGTCCATCTTCATTTACGCATCAGTCTTCTTACTGTGACATTAGAAGCGTATAACCTCATTAGCTCAGAAAACAGTTACAGCTGCAGCTGATGTAGAAAGAGATAGGACAAAGGTACAAAGCCTTAAATAGATGTGTCCTCAGAAATACAGTCAAGGTTAATTATGTCATTTTTTGCTGTTCCTGAGGCTTGCATGCATTTTTAGAAACAAAAATGGTCTCATATTTAGGTTATGCTCAGACAGCAAGCCCATATCAGAGTTCTGGCCTATCTAGATTGTATCCAGATTAATTTATGTTAGTTCAGACAGCCAAAAACCTCATGAAACCTCAGATTATTGCAAATCTGATTCAAGCCACATTTGGAGGTGTTTTGAAATCTGATTACAGTCAGATACAGATCCATTGCTCTGGCCGCTCAAATCGGATTTGGAAGTGCCTTTCACAACAAAGAACGACATGTTAAACAAAGAGTGACGGAAGTGTGCATAGCCAAGAAGCACTACAAAGGTTGCAAGGTCCCAAAAAATGATCCAGCTTACTATCTGAAAGAAAGCCACCCTACACACTTAAAACTAACCCAAAATCTAAAAAGTTCTAATCACAGATGTTCACGGAAGTTATAATAGCTTTTGATTTTACTCTTACATTTTATTTTACTCTAATTAGTATTTTCAGATCCCTCTACTGGGACCTTCTTATATTATAAAGGCATCTCCAACACTACTATTGTTCTAATGTTACTATAAGAGTTTTTGGTGGTCATGGTATTTTTTAAAGTAGTCCAAAAACCAACACCACACCCTCTCATAAATTTTACTCACGACTCCATTAAAATAAATAGTGTAATTTTACTGGAAAATTGCCAACCTGGCAACTCTGAAGCCACATCACCAGCAGGTTTGTAATTACTAACGCCTGCACTGTTACCACACAAACCCAAACAGACAGACTTGTGATGTGTGGACAGACAAATCAGATCTGCTGATCTGCTGATGCTACTAATAACAGTGTGAACAGTCATCTCGGCAGAACTGATCTGAAAAACTAATCTGATTTGCCTGCAGTCTGAACATAGCCTCAGTCAGTTCCAGACCTCACCAGTGAACAGGGCATTGTTATTTTTCTGTACCCCACCTGTAATCCATGGGTCATACATCCACACACTGGGTTGACTCCCGGCTTTCCTGCGGAACTGCAGTGAAGTTCCATCCTTGTAAAGAGGAGCTGCAGCATAGAGATCTCCATCTGAACAAAGAGACACAGTACAGCGCTGTTAGAAAACTACCTGTACACTGTAAGCTGTGGTTAAGGTCAGCCTTTGAACTACAGCCTGGATCTGCAAGAGAATACAGCTTCCCTGAATGCTTCAATTCAGTTTTGGAAGGTCATGTTCTGCACTGTTTGAGCCCAAACCACTATAACTTACTCAGCAATTGAAAAGTTTTTTTCTCTAGACTGACAGCTTCTTTTTAAATTTGCCAATTTGCCTTTATTCAGTGCCCTGAATTGTCTTTTACAGAACTTCCTTAGCCAGCATTACATATAGACTGAGCTGACCAAAGTCAAAAAGCACAGTGCCAACATTACTTTTACAGTTCTACAAGACAGCCAAAGCTGACTGAAGGAGATAAACTAAGACCGTAAAAACATTACCTAGGTGTAGAAAAATTTAATGTAAACCTATATCTAGTAGTTTCATAGGCTATGTTCAGACTGCTCATATCTGATTTTTAAATATACATATACACATATACAAATTACATATATATATAACTTTCTAATAACAGTGTAAACAGTCATCTCAGCAAACAAAGTCTGTACGTAGCCTTATTCCCTTTTACACATTTCACATTCATAACCTATTATCACTATTCTATTCCTGGAAAATCCTTGCAGTAGATGGGCGTAAATGCCAGGCTGTGACCATGAGGAGAGGAAGCAGGAGTGGGTGAATTTATTTTACAAAGACAGAAACAAAGCACCATGAGAGGGGGGCAGAAACAAAATATTTGCCTATGGCACTGAAAACAAGACAGAGCTGTGACTAGACAAACATGGCAGAGATGAATAAGTTGAGTAAACAGAATGAGCAACAAGAGGTACAGACACAGGAAGGGCTTTTAAACACAATTAACACATGGAATGGGGAAGGGGTGTGACTCTAACATGGAATGGGTGACATCAATGGCAACGTGACATAACACGGGCATTGACTACATTAAGGCAGGAAGGTCACAACAGGAGGTAATGCTATAGGTTTTATAACCATTAATATAGTCCCATCGTCATGCACTTTTGAGGTAATTATAAGTTTTCCTGCTTATCAGTACAGCAAACAATATCAGTACAGCAAACAATCATCCATTTTCCCAGTTTGAGGTGTTTCTGAACGTTTTTGACATGATCACTTTATCTTGAACTTCACCTTTAAGTAGTCACTTACCAACTGAAAGAGACACAGAGTTCTGTAAACATGTGTGGGGCGAGATGCCAACACCATTCATATCAGTTGTGGAGTGATTGCTCTGTGGATCCTACAGGGACACAAATAATTATTTAGGCCAAAATGAGTGATAACAGCAGAAGAATGTAAATAAATGTTAAATGTGGCATGAAGACGTGTAACGTACCAGTTTCCAACACCTCGGTTGCCCGCCATTCGTACCACAAACAAAAAGGCAGTTCTGGAATTCTTCAATCACCGTGATGGCATTTTCACAAGGACTCTAAAAGTTGGAAAAATGCAGATTTAATAACACTTTACAGACCTTTTCTGGTATTAACAGAATGAAATACATCTGCTTTACACATTTCAATTACTGGGCCAATAAATTAGTAGCTGTAATGTTGTAGTTCTGACAGCCTCAACCATGAGGATGAAGTATATATATTTGCCCTATTTTCTCTCCAATGATGTATAGTCAATCAACCCACCTATTCGTTAGTACTCTATCACTTGTAATGTCTCTGACTCTAGGAGGGTGCAGACTAACACAGGCCTCCTCCAATGCATGTAAAGTCAAGCTCCTCCTCTTTATGCAACCAATGCACTCAGAGGAAAGCGCAGGATCCCCAGTTCTGATGTCTCGCCTGGCAGATGCCTGAGCCAGCCGACATTACTTAGTAGTGCTGGGGAGAGAGTGGCATCTTATGTGGCCGGAGAAAGCACAGCCAATTTTTACTCTCTTAGCGCCAGCTGCCAATTTTGAGCTGCCAATTAAAGATCTTGATTTAAAAAGAACTGCCATACAGTCCTGTTTCAACAATCTGTGGCAGATAGCATCTCTCTTTAACTGGTTTGTTATGGTGTTCAGAACATGATTAAATGTGAGAAATCAGTTTACAAGGTTGAAGCACATACCTTTTCACAATTGTTCTTATTATTTCTCAGAGTGAAGTTCTACAACAACAACAACACAGTAATTAAGATTTACTCCCATATACATCATTTTTATTTGAATGCTAAAGTCTCCAGACTATTTGTTTCTTAATAAAAAATATTTTTTTACAAACAATATTTTACAGACTGAGAAAACTAAAAAAACACCTTTAAAATATAAATTAACTGTAAAGATATACAGAATTCTTACTGAGAATGTTTTATTGATACCAATATTCCTACAAAAGGCTCCCATCTTAGATGATTATTTACTACATAACATATTGATATTGCACGAAAGTGCTCATTAAGAATGATTGATAACATCATTGATCAAATAATTACCTTCACAACATGGCTATCAGTTACATTAATTTGTAATACAACGTTTGATCCCCCTATAAACAGGTTCTCTGATCCCTCTTGAAGAAAGAAAACTGTGTGACTTAAGTTTTTACTGTAGTGAATCTGGGGGTCAGACGTGTCTACAATCAAAAAGAAAAAGAAAAGACAAGTTTATGCTTATTGTCTGTTTCAAACACGCACACGCACACCTATCTAGTCCTTCTCTTACATGTTCTAACTAGCAAATAACTAATATACCTGTAAATGTCTGGTCCTCGTCTAAGCTGCGGCCAGCATACACTCTTTTAAAAGGGTTCTTCCATGGTTCTTTGGTAAAGGCACTGGTTCCATATAAAACCATGAACATGCAAAGAACCTCTTGAATTATGACACAATTTTTGGTGGTTTATGATTTGGTTAGTTTTACGTTGTTCAGTATGTCAGAGTGGACTCAATACAACAGCATCAATAATAATAATAATAATAATAATAATAATAATAATAGATTTTGTAACAAGTCTCATCACCACTGTATAGGCTAAAATATCATGTTGATGCATAGACTGAAGCTGAATTGTTGAATGAACACAATAAACAGTTATTTGTTAGTATAATATGGTCACCAGAGTGAGCTATGCAATACAGCTTTAAACTGTTTACATTTAATAAATGTTGTTACATATAGAAAAAGGCAAAATACATTTCATGAACACACCCAAAGAGTTCTTTGCATGGTGAAAGGGATCTTCAGAATGATGAGAAAAGTGTTGTAGAAGGCTCTACACAGTACCTGTTCTATATAGCCCCCAAAAGGGTTCTGTTTAACTTATAATGTCAAGCTTGTAATAATAGAGGAACCCTTTTGGTACTATATTGAACCCTTTTTGCTCAGAGTGAATAGTGTAAATTGAGGACCCCCCGTGAGTCTTTTTAGTTTATTGCTTTCAAATAGAAAAGGGCACATTAAGTGTTCTCTATTGCACCCCTACTAGACAGTGTCCCAAACTGAGCCCTATTCAGATGTGATGCAGTGCTGTATAGGGTTCTCCTACAATTATACACGATGAGGTGCCCGAGTAGGTGCCCTCTAATTGAGAAGTGCCCCTCCAAATAAAAGTACCCTTTTATTTTTTCGCCCATGCTCTTCAAACAGTCCGCACTGCTCAGTACTGCTGTTGTAATGTGTGCTTCTCTTTGTTAATCTTACATCAATAGTTCAACAGTTTATGTAAATAGTGAAATAATAATAAAACAGCAGCTCTATGAGCTACGATCCTGAGAGAAATAAGACAGTGGATCTTACCTTGTCTCAAAATTAATCTGGGAATCTCCTTCGAACATGAAACAGTCATGAAATACAAGCCAAACAGAAGAGACAGACAGGACATGTTTAGTTTTTCTCCTGGAGCGATTTGTTTCTACATCAGTCTTACAGCAGAACGTCTGGAGTCTCAGTAGCAGGGAGGAGAGCGAACTGTCCAGTAAAATACAGAGTCGTCCGTGAACTATTCGCGTTCCGCATTGAAGTGATACCGGACGAGCTTTGTTCCGTATATTTAGCGTAGAAATGCTGAAGACTGAACTGAGACAAAGCAATATGTCTGAATGAAAAGAAAACTGCTGATCCTCGGTCTGTCTGTCTGTCATGTTCCAGCACACAGAGTGTGAACACCCACTGCGGCACACTAGTTCACATATTAGCAGATTTCAAAACATTACAACGGTGAAAAATATTCGTCTGCTATTGGTGGATCAGTTATGACAAACGTAGACCGACCATACTGAAATAACACCGTATTTATTAGGAGTGTTATATTTTGGTTAACACAGGTTTGTATTATATAAGATGCTGTAATGAAGCTTATAGAGGTGCTAGGAAAATATCCCCTCTCTTAAACTTTATATTATTTATCATTTACTTTTTTGTTTTATGATTTATATCAGTTTTAACTAGAAAAGTGCATTTCCTGAAGGAAACGCGGGATGTTGCGTATTGCTAACATGGCCAACAAGCTAAGGTATTCCAGTTGGTTTGTAAGATGATGCTGTGGTATCTGTGGTGGTTGCTATGTCTCCCAAGGCAGTTGCTATGGCTCCCAAGGCGGTTGTTATGGCCCCCAAGGCGGTTGCTATGACACCCAAGGTGGTTGCTATGGGCTCCAAGGCCGTTGCTATGGCCCCCAAGGCCGTTGCTATGGGCCCCAAGGCTGTTGCTATGACCGCCAAGGCGGTTGCTATGGCACACAAGGCGGTTGCTATGGTTCCTAAGGCGGTTGCTATGGCCCCCAAGGCGGTTGCTATGGGTCCAAAGGCGGTTGCTATGGTACCCAAGGCGGTTGCTATGGAACTTAAGGCGGTTGCCATGGTATCCAAGGTGGTTGCTAAGGTGTGACTAGGTGGTTGCTATGGTATCTGAGGTGGTTGCTATGCAGGGACGTTCGGTCAGGGGAGGCAGGTGAGGCAGAACCTCACCTGTCATCATGACAAGAAAAATTATTATAATGTCCACACGGTTTTCCTAAAAACTTCCTTAATCTGGGAATTTTTTTCCCATTAAGAATGAATGAGGAGCAAAAATGCATGCTCATCTACTGTACTTCTGCTTGACCGATTCACACCATTTCAAATACACTATATCAGGGCAGACCCCTGAGCAAAAATTCATTGTTGTTTTGACCCGCATTCGTTGATTTGTCGTTTTATTTCCATCCCTTTGTTCGTCATTGACTTCCATTCATTTTCGCCCATGCTCATCTATTGTATTTATGACTGATTCGCACCATTTTGGACACTATATCAGGGCAGGCCCTGGAGCAGAAATTCACTGTTGTTTTGACCCACACTCGTTTATTTGTCATTTTATTTCCATCCCTTTTTCGTCATTGTCATTGACTTCCATTCATTTTTGGCCATACCAAATTCCAGGCTTCCTTTTGCCCAACTACCACCAACATTGATATCCTCCATCAGGGCTGACAATGGAGCTCTAGTCCACAGCCAGACTGACCCGCACTCCTCATTTTGTCATCTTTTCATCCCTCGTTCCTCCCATTCACTCCCATTCATTTTCACATACAGTTAAGCCAGAGAGTTTCTGTGTCTTGACATCCACCAAAATTTATGTACTTCATCAGGGCAGGTAACGGAGCTCTAGGGCAGAGCCATACTGACCCGCACTCCACTTTTTGTTGTTTTTTCATCCCTCGTTCCTCCCATTCACTCTCATTGATTTTCACATACACTCAAGCCAGAGAGTTTCTGTGTCCCGACAGCCACCAAAATCTAAGTACTCCATCAGAGCAAGTAAGTGAACTCTAGTGCAAACCAACACCTTAGCAACCACCATGGATACCATAGCAACACCTTAGCAACCACCTTGGATCCCATAGCAACACCTTAGAAACCACCTCAGATACCATAGCAACACCTTAGCAACCGCCTAGCAACCACTTAGCAACACCATAGCAACCACCACAGATACCACAGCATCACCTTTCAAACCAACTGGGATACCTTATCTTGTGTGCCATGTTAGCAATGCGCAACATCTTGCATTTCCTTCAGGAAATGCACTTTTCTAGTTATAATTATTATTATTTTATTGAAGAAATAACAGCACACCAGAACAGCTGCATAAATAAAAATAGTACAAATAAAAGTGCTTACACACATAGAAAAAAAGAGAAATGCTAGGGGGATACAAATAATCAGACTTAAATTTTGGAGCACACACATGTTTTAATCATTTTAAAAGCTTTTTTATTATAAAGAGAATGTTATTAGGGTTGTACAGGAGCATACACATTCAATGTATACATATTTGCACAGTAATGTATATAGACTCTGGATATACATTTTCTGGTTATACAGTTACTGATGATATGTTGGCTGCTCAGCTACTTTGCACATCAGGTCAAGAATGTTTTTTAACAGAACCAATGCACAAAATTAAGCAATTATAAAGTTTATCATAAAACAACTGAAGGCAAAATGGTTTCTCAGCACACAAACCATTTATTTTTGCTTACTTAGATTTAAATATGAGTCTACTAATGATAACAAGCAAAGAGCCGTTTGGGAGCCGAAAGAGCCGGCTCTTCTTTGGGAGCCGAGCATAAAGAGCAGGCTCTCTTAAGAGAGCCGAACTTCCCATCACTAGTAGAAAACCTTTAGTGCAGATTGGCATTCAAGAAAAACAAACGCCTCAGTTTGGATGGGCTGTGGGATTCCTTCTGTCTGTTCTGCCCCTTTCCTCAGGTTTGTTAGCAGAGCTAATGAGAAATTGGGAGCCGGCTCTCATTCAATGGGAGTCGGTTCTTTAGATTCACTACCAAGCATCGGCTCTTAGAGCCTTCTCTTTTACGAACGACACATCACTACCAGGCCTGTGTGTGTCGCCAAATCCACAAAGCGTAGAAGAAGAAAACACCTCAGCTGACTTCAGTTTACTATGGTGAGGTTTTATTGACTGTTTTCTGCTATTTTAAGCTCGTTCTATCGCGTTTATTGTTGAGGAATCGTGTAAATTGGTGCTGAAGCTTTATAGGCAAAAGTTTCTAGCTAAAACACTTTTGGCAGAGCTACGTGTAGTTTTGGTTACATTAGCTTAGCGTTAGCTCGCTAGCCCACCTATCATTTACAGGTTTTCGCAGTCGATTTGGTACATTTCTCACAACATTATTTCTCGTTTCTGAAAACAGCACACAGCAAAACTCAATGAAGTACATGCAAAAGCACGTACCTCACTCAGAATTCTTTGTTTTTGCCTCAAAAGCTACTATTTGTCAGTCAACTTGTCAGTGCCATCAGAATGTCTAATCTGTATGCTACTGCCTATGAACAAGGTAATCAAAATACTTAGTCGTGTTGTCAGTGCTATAGTGTACATTGTAAGTATATTCTGATAGAAACTAGCTAAGCTTTTGGTTAACGCTTCACATTCTGTGGTATATCAATTGAAATGATACATATTACACACATGACTGGTGGAGACTGACAGCAAGAAATTATACTGACAACTGTTTGTCAGCATTCTATAGCACAAAGAAAAAAACTACAAAATTACAAACTTACTCTTTATTCAAAACAACCTCAGACAACAACTTAAGTAATTAGAGTGCTTACATTATGATGCTCCTCTCTTTTGGGCCACATGTTTTCATCCACGACACTGGATATCTTCCCTTTCAATGCAGCGTGGAAGGAATCTCATGGAGTGTCGAATCCAGCCTCTGCAAGATATCTGCTGTGATATCTTACCATGCTGCATCCATGGCAGTCAGCAGGTTCATCTGGGTGTGAGACTGGTGATCATACACCGTCCATCTCGAGGCTGAGAACTCCTCAGTTGGGTTCAGGAATGGGGAACAGGGTGGGAGGAATTCCATCAGCATTCTCTGATGAATGACAAAGCATTACCTGATAGTGTTAGAGTGGTGAAAACTCACATTATCCCAAATGGCCACATATTTGGTCAAATTGTCTTGCATTGCACCTCTAATTATCAGGGATGAGATCCCTGTAGATGGTGTCTAAGAATGTGATGAGATGCTGTGTGTTATAGGGCCCTATAATGGGAATATGTGTAAGCATGCCATTCTCTGACATAGCAGCACACATTGTGATGTTTCCTCCTAGTTGGTCTGGCACATCAGTCGTAGCCCTTTGGCCAATGATGTTTTGACCACACATTCTGCATTTTGCAAGGATGAAGCCAGCTTCATCCAGGTATATAAAAGTGTGGAGTGGTTCTCCTGATTCCAGCTCCATGATGCATTGCAGCACCCAAAGAATAATGAAGTGCATATAATGTTCATTTTGGACAAGAAACAGTTACATACATTTCAGCCACAGCAAATATGTTAGTATGCATACGGGTTCTACCTGTACATACTGGTACCCTAACTTTTCACCATGTTTTTGCACAGCTGTTTCATACTCATCTGGCGTCATTGAGAGCTGTTTGATTATTGTTTGATCGAAACCTTCACAAATTCCCCTTCTTAACTGAAAGCCAAGATTAATTGTCAAGATTGACATGTTTCGTACTTTTGCATGTAATGACATAGGCAATGACCCAAAGCCTAAATGTTGTGGAGGGTAAGACAATTCAGCAGACAGTCAGTAGAACATTTGATGAACATAAGCAATTGATAATGCAAACAACAGGAGACAGTTGTACATTACCATTTGCATATGAATGTACAAAAGCATTTGCAAAATGTGAAACACAATGAGAAATGTTATGTGCACAAGCAATAAAGAGATGTGGAGACTGAATGAACAGTTTTGAGAATTTCAGTTCTGATCTGAGAAATGAATTAAATTGACAGACAAAAACTGTAAAATTAATGTTTCTCCATTTTCTTTCAGCGGTTCCGATTCTGTGGAGATTTGGACTGCCCGGACTGGGTCTTAGCTGAAATCAGCACATTAGCACGAATAGTTGAGTAACAGTTTTTTTTTTTTTAATCACATGTCAGTCATGAATAAGCTCAGTATGTTCAGTTTTCTCTTTTTTTCACATACAGTCAAGTGTCAAGATGAAACTACTATGTGTGCAAGTTATAAAAGACCTTCTTGATGAAAGTATTGATGTAAGTATGTTTTTTTTTTTTGTTTTTTTTACACCCAATTTTCTCCCCGATGTAATAGTAGCCAATCAATCCACTCTTCTGTTAGGACTCTCTCAATCACTTGTGATGTCTGACTGTAGGAGGGTGAAGACTAGCACAGGCCTCCTCTAAAACATGTGAAGTCAGGCTCCCCGTTTTCCAGCTGTGGTTGGGCAGCCTGACGCGCTCAGAGGAAAGACATTTGAGCTAGCAGACATTACTTGATCGTGACGGAAAGAGAGTACAGCCAATTTTGCTCTCTCAGGCAGTGGCTGTCGATGGGATTCGATTCAATCTCACAATCCTCTGATCATAGTGTCAGCACCGTAGTCCGCTGAGCCACTTGGAGCTCGTAAATTAATTGTTGATGTTGTACTTTAACCCGAAAGTATTATCATTAATTCTTGTCTTTTCTTTTCAGTATGATAAAGTAGGAAAGCTGACCTCTGATGCAAAATTTGGTGAGTTTTGGTATTTCATTGTTATTCATAACGTAAAAAAAAAAAGTCATTTTGCAGAAATGCTTGAAAGTTTAATTCTTTAAAATGTTCTATATGCATAAATTAAAAATTGTTACACAAGAATTAAAAGTAAATAAAGAACCAAATCAAATTACTCTTGGTCATTTATTTATTGAGGAAAATGATCCAGTATTAGGCAAAACCATGTGAACCTTTCCTTAAAGCAATAAGTGCACAATAGTAATAATGTGTGTGTGTATGTATGTATATGTGTGTGTATGTATGTATATATCTTCTGCACAAAGAACATTGTTCTGGTGGTCTTCTGGTTTGTCCATATGAACTTTAGCAAATTGCAGATGGCACCAATGCTCTTTTTGGAGAGCAGTGTTATTCTCCTTGCAACCTTGAAATGTGCTTTGAAGATGAGGCTTTGCTAGATTTCTGTTGTTTAAATAAAACAGGGCACCCACTCACACCTGATTGTCATCCCATTGACAGCACCTGACTTAAATGGCACATTTTAAGTGATCTGATAATCCTAAAGATTCACTTACTTTTGCTACTGATGGACATGTAATATTGGATTATTTTCCTCAGTAAATAAAAGAAAATGAGAAGTCTACATTTTGGACTTATTTCTGCAGAAAATGATAAAGGGACATTTCAACCATTACAGTGTATTTATTACATGCAAAAAGTGATATTTCAAGCTTATTAATGTGTTGTTGATCATTATGGCTTATAGCTCATGAAGTAATCTCAAATTATTAAAATATTTCATTTAGAGTTTCACAGTGTTTTTATTTTGAGATGCACTAATGTTCCACTGGAACGATGGGTCATGCCAGGGAATGCTCTTCAAGTTATTCTTTTATCATTTACAATTTCCTGTAGTATGTGTGTGTCATTTTTATATTTATCTGTTTATTTTATGCTGTGAGACATACTTATTTTTGACTGTCTTTCTTTCAGAGAGTGGAGATATTAAAGCTAGTCTTGCTGTACTTGGCTTTATTCTCTCCAGTGCTGCAAAGCATGATGTTGATGGTGAATCTCTGTCCAGTGAACTTCAGCAGCTAGGTTTGCCTAAAGGTGAGAATTATCTACAGCAGGGGTATGCAACTCCAGTCCTGGAGTGCCGGTGTCCAGCACAGTTTGCTGATGTCACTGCACTGACACTACAATTAAACATGCTAATTGCCCGCTGAGTTGAATCAGGTGTGTTTGGTCAGGTAGATCACCAAACTGTGCAGGAAACCGGCACCCCAGGACTGGAGTTGCCTACCCCTGATCTACAGTGTCGCAGCATCAAAGCTGGGAACATATGGTTCTCTAATTCAGAACTTTTCAGTCACTGGTTTTGGTATTCTTTTCTCCAAAGTGTTGAGCAGGGCATAGTAATGAGCTAATGAGTTGAATCAATGATGTAGTTTAACAGTGAAGTGTATACTGTATTGCAAAAATGGCTGACATTTTTCAGTATATGTTACTACCTGTGTCTTGTAGAGCACACCACAGGACTCTGTAAATCATATGAAGACAAACATGCAGCCCTGCAGGAAAAACTGAAGGAGAGCAGCCTGCGTTGTAAGTATAACACACAGCATGTGTACATTGAGCAGTTATGTAGGCAGATTCAAGTGATTTTGATTTAAATTTTATGCAAAACTCAGCTGTTACAGTAGATCATTCAGAGTGAATTTGGGATGTTTGAAAATGCTGTGTTAAAATCTCTTTGACCTATTTAACAGCATTAGGGGAAATACATTTAAAACACTTCATGAGGAGGGCTAATAATTTTTGTAACCTTGTAACCCTGAGCTTTTAAGCCATTGGCATGTATGTGGGCAGTAACAGCTGGAATTCTTGTACTCCCCAAGTTTCTCACAAACGTGTGGGTTCTTTTTCACATAAGTAATTTGATTCATCACAGACCTTGAGCTTGTTAAGAGCTCACACACACACACAAAGGTTGCAGATGTTTGAGACATAAGTTGACCATATCTGTAGTTCTGCTCCAAATGTTAGAAAATATCCAGTAGAATACACATTCTTTGCCTACTGTTAACCAAATATGTATATGCACCTATTCCATTTAAGCTCCTGCACAACTATTTTTTTCAGACAAGGCTATGGATGGCCCCTCTTTTTGCAAAAAAACTTTTGGAGATAAGAGCTGTGGCTCTGTTTGTGTAAATTGTGTGTTTAAATTAAAATTGTGTGTTTACTAGGAAGCTGATACTCCAATCATAAGGCAAAATTGTACACTGTGAAAATGTATAAAGGATTTTCTGTCAATTATTGCAAATAAAAAATGTGTGAAAATGTATATTCACCGCTTGTTTATCAGTGGATACATTCTGAAGTTTTTACAACTGAGTGGTCTTTATCCTGTGTGTATCCAGTGGGTCGTCTGGAGGCAGTGAGCTGGAGGGTTGATTACACTCTAAGCTCCAGTGAACTGAAGGAGGTGAATGAGCCCATAGTCCAGCTGAGACTCCAGGCTCAGCACCCAGAGTCAGATACAACTGAGACCACTGTAGTCTCTGTCAGCGCAGACAAGTTCAGAGTGTTGTTAACAGGTGTGACGGAACATTTTACTCGGAAATAGTTATTATAACCCCAATTCTAAAAAACGTTTGAACAGGTCCATGTCTACCATTGTGTAGCATCCCTTCTTTTAACAACAGTCTGTAAAGATTTGGGAACTGAGGAAACAAATTTCTGGAGTTGTGGGAGATGAATTTTGTCTGATGGAGCATTCTAGCTGCTTAACAGTCCTGGCTCTTTGCCAGATTTTTAATTTTATGCTGTGCTAAATGTGGTCTGGACAGCATTTTATGCAGCATCCCACTTGGAATTGGGGTTGTACTGTTAATTTTTCTAATAGTTATTTTTGTTGTTGGCCTTTCCATTTTGTAGTTTACAGTATGGCTCTATATCTGTAGTATGAACTTGTGCTTTTCTCTTTTTTTTTAGAGCTCAAACAAGCTCAAGCCATGATGAATGCACTACAGTGAATCAACATTGTATAATCACACACACACATACTCTGAGGCATCAGTAAAAATTGTGTAGGAGTTTCAATAGATTCTGATTAATTCTAATGTGAATATTTTAAGCTGTTTAACATTTATGTGAAATCTGATATAGATGTCTTCAATCATGTCTGTCCTTTTTAATGTTTGTACCATTTTTTTATTAATAAAAATAATTTTGTATTGGTTGTGACTATTTTATCCAGATTTCTTTGAGATTTGCTTAATTTTATAAATTTCTTACTCTGAATTTACATTTGTGTATTGTGTTCTCTCTGTACGTTTGTGACTTTATTCTCTACCTAGAATGAAAAAAGTTGACACATCTAGTTCAGCCCAGTAAAAGAAATGCAGCAAAGTGCTGGATTCTGGTATTTTGGTCCATTTAATAATAATTTTTTTTGTTGTTTTCTAAATGAGCAAATAATGTTTTTAATCAAACATAGTGAAATGTTTGTCATTCAGGGTTGACTGTCATTTTACCAGTGTGTATAGATAGATAGATGCCAAAAGAGCCCTGACCAAGTACTGAGTGTATATACTGTACATATTTTTCAGTAGAACAACATTTATTTATTAAAATCATTTTTTGAATTGGTCTTATACAGTATTCTGTTTTGAGATTGACTTTTGAGTTTTCATTGGCTGTAGACCATAATCAACATTAAAAGAAATAAACATTAGAAAGAGACACTCTGTGTGTAATGAATCCGAGTGCCACTTTTTTTTTTTTATTGAATTTCTGAAATAAATGAATATATATATATATATATAATAAAACTACATTTCCCATCAGCCCATTGTTTCCTGTTTGTGACGTCCTAGTCTGATAGGCTGAACGTCCTGCAGCAGCGGGTGAGTTTGTTATGGTTTGTAAACGTTCGTACGTTAAACGGCTCAGTGTGAGGATTTTGGCTGAAGTCAGGTTGTGATTAAAGACAATAGATCACTGCACTGTCTATTTAACAGTAAACTGAGTAAAGTTAAGGTTGACGTGCTGACCGAACATTTACTAGACTGCTGAACTTTAACACTGATTTTTTTTGGCCTTTTGCCTTTCAGATCATTATGTTAAGGTAGTTTAGCTAGTTTTTTTTTATACATTGTAAATTAATACGGAAGTCATCCAGAGTATGAAGGAACACACATGGAATCATGTAGTAAACTTAAAAGTGTTCAACTAAAACACAGGGGTTTGACAATGAAATTGAAACACCTGTCATTTAAGCGTGGGAGGTTTAATGGCTAAATTGGACCAGTCTGGTTGCCAATCTTCATTAACTGCACATTGCACCAGTAAGAGCACAGTTATATAGTATGCACACAACATTATGGGTGACATACCAGAGTTCAAAAGAGGACGTCTTGCTGGCGCATCTGTGACCAGGACAGCAAGTCTTTGTGATGTATCAAGAGTCACGGTATCCAGGGTAATGTCAGAAGGATGAACCACATCCAACAGGATTAACTGTGGATGCAAGAGGAAGCTGTCTGAAAGGGATGTTCGGGTGCTAACCCAGATTGTATCCAAAAAACATAAAACCACGGCTGCCCAAATCACGGCAGAATTAAATGTGCACATCAACTCTCCTGTTTCCACCAGAACTGTCTGTCGGTAGCTCCACAGGGTCAATATACACGGCCGGGCTGCTATAGCCAAACCTTTGGTCACTCGTGCCAATGCCAAACGTCGGTTTCAATGGTGCAAGGAGCGCAAATCTTGGGCTGTGGACAGTGTGAAACATGTATTGTTCTCTGACGAGTCCCCCGTTACTGTTTTCCCCACATCCAGGAGAGTTACGGTGTGGAGAAGCCCCAAAGAAGCGTACCACCCAGACTGTTGCATGCCCAGAGTGAAGCATGGGGGTGGATCAGTGATGGTTTGGGCTGCATATCATGGCATTCCCTTGGCCCAATACTTGTGCTAGATGGGCGCGTCACTGCCAAGGACTACGGAACCATTCTGGAGGACCATGTGCATCCAATGGTTCAAACATTGTATCCTGAAGGCGGTGCAATGTATCAAGATGACAATGCACCAATACACACAGCAAGATCGGTGAAAGATTGGTTTGATGAACATGAAAGTGAAGTTGAACATCTCCCATGGCCTGCACAGTCACCAGATCTAAATATTATTGAGCCACTTTGGGGTGTTTTGGAGGAGCGAGTCCGGAAACGGTTTCCTCCACCAGCATCATGTAGTGACCTGGCCACTATCCTGCAAGAAGAATGGCTTAAAATCCCTCTGACCACTGTGCAGGACTTGTATATGTCATTCCCAAGACGAATTGACGCTGTATTGGCCACAAAAGGAGGCCCTACGCAATACTAATAAATTATTGTGGTCTAAAACCAGGTGTTTCAGTTTCATTGTCCAACCCCTGTATGTTTGTGTTTTTAGATTCTTCAAAGTAGACACAACTGACACAACAAACACATTAAGAGGGCAAGAAATGCAAGTCATTAACCCTTGACAAGGCACAGCTGTTAAACTGACACCTGGAATGGCATTCAGTTATATATAATGAATGCAAAATTTACCTTTTTAATTTTTTTTATCACCTTTTTCCACAATATTAACTTCTACGCTAGTAGTTATAAGCTAGTTTATATCATTAGTTGTAGAGTTGTCAGCATGCAGGTCAGTGTTCTGAACGACCTGATACTGTGTTTATCCTGAACATACTTGTAATAAATCTACAGTTTTTACTTCTGAATCTATTTACAGTATATAGTAGCATCATAGTGTTCAGAATTTATATTATATAGTACAAATAGTTGCAGTTACGGCTGGTGAAACATATTCTAGTTGAGGTTGTTTGAGCCATATTCAGTCAACCATTCAATTATTATTGAACACAAACTGCTGGATAGCAGTGCTCTGTGAAAAAGTCACTATTTGTCATTAAATACTAATAGTTAATGAAAACTGTAATTACATGTAAATGTGTAAAGATAGAAAGTACAGTATGTATCATTAGATTACCATCTGAGTCTGGTTCACTAACATATACAATAAAATGAGCAAAAACACTATTAAGACTAAATATTAGCATTTCTAGAGAGATGTATTACATCAATAACATCAGTATTCATGTTAGTATCTTATGTCAGCAGGTCAGTGATTGTCTGCTGCTTCTCTAACTGGCTGATATTTCTGTCACCTCAGAAGAAAGAGAGAATGAACCAGGAAGCTTATTTCCCCCCGATATATTTGATATATTACATATTATTGTGCATGTTTAGCACATACAGACTTAACCTTTGTATTATTTAAAAAAAAAATCATGATAGTGTCCCATAAACATGGTTCTATCCTGATTTGTTTTACAAGGAGTGTAACACTTTGTTTTATCTGTAACTTTCACAGCACAATGCCAGAAGGTCCAGAGCTACACTTGGCCAGCCTGTTTGTGAACAAAGTGTGTGCAGGTGTGGTTTTTTCTGGAGCTGTGGAGAAGTCTGAGGTCAGTAAAGGACCTCAGGTGGCCTTTGCCAGTGTTGCCTACTGCATCACTGCTGTGTCCAGAGGGAAGGAAGTTCGACTCACACTCGCTCCCATCAAAACTGACAAGGTACAGGAAGATCAGTCGACCATGGATGTTGTCTTTCGTTTTGGTATGTCTGGCTCTTTCCAGTTCACAACAGTGGAAGAGCTCCCAAAGCACGCCCATGTGCGATTCTACACAAATGAGAAACCGCAACAAGTGCTGAGTTTTGTGGACACTCGCAGATTTGGAAGCTGGGAGCCTAATGGGACCTGGCAACGAGATAGAGGGCCGTGTATTATGTTTGAGTACGAGAGTTTTAGGTAGGGCCAGAAATTAATACCTTTACCTGTACACAGCGGAAATGTGTGTTATAGTCGGAAATGAATTCTGTTTGTTCTAGACCAAAAACTAAAATCCTTTAATCTATAATAATATGTTATTATTAAATGTACTTTCTCATTGATGTTTTTTGTTTGGTTTCTCAGACAGAATGTTTTGTCCAACCTATCAGACAAGGCATTTGACAGGCCCATCTGTGAAGCTCTGTTAAATCAGAAGTTCTTCAATGGGATTGGCAACTACTTGCGAGCAGAGATTCTGTACAGGTTATTTCAGAATAATCTCTGTATAATAGCTCTCACACTGGCAGACAAGTTGTTCATTGTATGACAGATTCATCTTTTGCTTCTTATTTCAGATCACACGTTCCTCCTTTTGTGAAAGCAAGGACTGTACTAGAAGCTCTCATGCCAGAAGACACAAAAGAAGCTGAAAAGGCCACTGAAGAGGCAGGGGTGAACATTTCTCTGTTTGATAGAGGTGCTAGTCACGCACAACATCTCAATAAAAGCTCTGTTCTTGTTCATGTTTAGAAGCGTTTGGCTGCTGGGAAAAGTCCAGACATCCTCTTTCTTTGTCACGCTGTGCCACTGGAGGTGGTGAACCTTGGTAAAACCTGCAATCATTACATAAATTATAGCGTCATTGCATGTTTAACTTTCTAATGATGCCTCTTTGTGCCACAGTCGTTTAGGTGGAAAAGTTTATGACCCACAAACTGCAGATTACACTGGATTTAAAGGATGGTTGCAGTGTTACTCTGTGGATGGGATGAATTCAATGAGTGACCGCAATGGAAGAACTATATGGTTTAAGGTGATGTTGGTAAACTTAACACTTATGTCTACTTTAAGGACTCACAAGCAGTTCCACACATTTTTTTTGTCTGCCTTTCAGGGTGTTCCTGGCCCGATGGCACCTAAGGGTAATTTAATATATTGTTATTGTTGGTTTTTGTTGACAAAGGAAAACAATAGTGTTGAACTAAATATTTGCTGTTAGGATCTTCCAAGGCAAAGAGGAAAATACATAAAGGAGAACATGAGCATACAGATACAAAGAAGGTGAGATTCATACACTTAACCGTATGACTTGGAGTCATGGTGCTGGACATAAAATGTTCTAATTGTCTTATAAGGCTGTAAAAAACAAACAAACTGCGAAGGATAAGACTGTAAAGAAAGACCCAGCAACTGTAAAGAAGGAGGACCTGCCTAAGAGACATAGAAGCACCAGGCGTCAGAATGCAAATGAGAACAGACTTGATACGGAAGCAGAAGATGAGAATAGAGGATATCAAACACGCAGAAAAAGCAGCACAGCTGGTGATTGCCAAGCTTGTCTATTTTTAATTTTCACACTTATGCTCACATTAACCAGCATTAACTACAGTGAGTGTTTCTTACAGGCTCCCAGACTAGCGGGGCTAAGAGCAAGAAAAGGGAAGCCAACACTAAAGCTAAAGGCTCTAACAGATCAAAGAGGAACAGCAGGACTGCAGCTTTGACCTAATGTTTACCCCCTGATGTGTTTAATTGGGTTTGTTTCGCAATTTTGCTATTTACATAAAGTCTTGTCACATGTGTCAGGATACTTACAGACCAAAATAAATTTTTGTATGAGATCTATAATTATTTGTAATGTCTTTCATAAAAGGAAAAATAAATGTTTATAAAGCATCTGTACTGTGCTGTAGTTTGAGCCTGTTTTTTGTTTTGTCCAAAGGAAGAGATACAGGAAACTCACTTGGATCACAAAATTCAATATGGTGCTTTATTTAGCACTCCCTGATATCGAATGGAGTTTAATGAACCTGTAAACAAAGCTTAAATGACCTGATGTCCCTAGGGATTGGACACAATGTGTATTGTCCTGGGGGGTCAAGGTTTTGTTTCGGGAGATAAATATTTTAGGGTATGATATCTAGGTGTCCTGTTGTGAACAGGATAGACAGATTATATATATATATATATATATATCCACTTTTGCAGTGTATAATACTAAATTATTTGGGAATCTGGAGGAATTTCAGCATGTAAAGGGCAAGAGTGCAAGTCTAAGCTGAACACCTGTGATCTCTCAGACGGTACTGTATCAAAAATGTCATTTATCAATAGTTGATAACCACACAGGGAAGATTACTTTAGACAACCTTTCTCAACCTCTACATTAGTTACATTCAGAAATTTCACTTAAACCTTACTCTGTTAAGACAGAAGCCTTATATTAACCATGTCCAGATGCTGTGTTAACTTCTCTGGGCTCAGAGGCATCTGGGATGGACCATCACACAGCGGAAATGTGTGTTATAGTCAGAAAAATCAATATTACGTGTTTTTTGGAAGAAATTAATGCTGTTTGTTTTAGACCAAAAACTAAAATGACCATTCAGACAGTTAACAGGAAGTAAAGACTAAGGATCTGTGATGGTACAGGGTTGTGTCAGTGCCATTGGTCATGACCTTACACTTCTTGGATCAGCATTAATGCAGAGAAGTACAGCAAGCTCAAGACAATGGAAAATCCACATATTACAAGAGGCATGGCTATGGAAGAAGAGGGTATACTGTCCTTGATGTCACAACCCCTTACTTGCACACCTATCGCTTGTTATCCTCGGTGCCAAAATGTCTTTTAAGTATTGTAAGAAGGAATGTAATATAAATTGGTAAATGCTTCACTTTCCCAATGTTTTTGGGATGTGCTGCAGGTCTGAACATAGGAAGGGATGTGTATTAATAAATGAAATGAAGTTGACCAGAATAAAAGCATGAAATATCTGGTTCATACTGTTTGCAATTAAACTAAGGAAGGAACATTTTTTCTTTATTTTCCACACTGTCCCAACTTTTTCTTGTTGGATGTTGAATTGTGACCAATTTAGAAACATTTCATGACGCACGTTGGGCCATGTGACTATCTCAGGAATTTGGGTGTGACAATGACCCACAAACAACCCAGGACTAAACAGAGACAAAACAACTCTACTTCCTGAAACTTTATTTTTAAGAACAATTAACAAACAATTCTTTCAAATTTAAAAATGCAATAAAAATACATTGTAAAATCAAACCCCAAGTGACTGCACTGTGAAAACAAAGCTGTCATGATTGTAAAAAAACAAAAACCTTTAGAAATATCCCTGCTCAGCTCAGCATAGCTGTAAAAGCAGCGAGATTATCTGAAAGGGTTTAAAGGTCAGAGCGATCTCTGAACCAGTGAGTGCAGCAGGACGAGAGGGGTCAGGACGCTCCAACAGGTTACAACTGTGGTCAAAAAGAAAAAGTCTTAAGCATTGTGCACCTCAGAGTTACACAACATCAGGAACAAAATTAACATTATGCATTAACAATTTGTAATATTATTAATACATTCCCATAAGGGGCAATGAGGACTCATTACTGAGTTAAGCATTTTGCTTTGGATGGACACTACAGACAATTAAAATAAAGAAGAATCAATTAAATTACATCACCTTCCTGGCTAAAGTGAATTCCAGCTTGAATAAGGCTTTAGTTACATTAACCTGATGTACAGTATTGGTTGATTTTGTGAACCCTTTAGCATTTCTATATTTCTGCACAAATATGACCCAAAACATCATCTGATTTTCACACAAGTGCTAAAAGTATATTTGTAAAAAGGAAAACATTCCAGCATAAGAACCTTATCCCATCTGTGAAACATGGTGGTGGTAGTATCATGGTTTGGGCCTGTTATGCTGCATCTGAGCCATGATGGCTTGCCGTCATTGATGGAACAATGAATTGTGAATTATATCAGAGAATTCTAAAGGAAAATGTCAGGACATCTGTCCATGAACTGAATCTCAAGAGAAGGTGCAGCAAGACAACGACCCTAAACACACAAGTCCTTCTACCAAAGAATGTTTAAAGAACAGTTACCGCAAATGTTTAGATGCCGTTATTGCTGCAAAAAGGGGGGGTCACACCAGATACTGTTGCCACTCACAAAAATGTCATATTGGATCATATAGAACATTCTAAAGGGTTCACAAACTTTCAAGCACCACTGTAGTAGGCATCAATAAAGACAACTTACTGCCAAGCCTCTTTCACTTGGAGGGAGGTAGAGAGCACTGTAGCCACACTACTTCCATGGGATTCATACAGGCGAACAACAAGAGCATTTTCCTTCCTTTCAGCCTGCAGGAAAGGGAGAAGCAGACTCAGTGCTGACAAAGCATGTGGAAACATATGCAGCAAATATACTTTTAGCTCAGTCTGCATACATGTTTTACTGTTTCCAATATGACAGCTGACGAATTCAAACTGAACGCACTCCAGGGATGGGCGATGTCGACATCAGGAAGCAGACACAATGGGAAGTTGAGATTGTATGCGTGCTGGATGACTGATGCATCCTGGTAAGAGCCTGTGAGAAAGAGGTTTATGTCATGAATATCGATGGCTGGATTAAAGTTTTTTAATGCAAATTTATATGGGTGCACCTGCATGTGGCATCACTGCATAGGTAAACTGATGATGTCCCATATCTGCATTGGCGTCTGGTGCTTTAGGGGCTCGCAGTCTGAAGGAAGGTAAGCAGTGTAAATAGTTTTTTTCTGTAGAAAGTGCAGCCTTATGGACCTGATAGTGTGTGTAAACTTACAAAGATAAGGTCATGATGTTCTGATGAACAGAGTAGCCATATTTGCAGTCATTTAAAAGAGCCACACCAAAACCGTGCTCCGAGAGATCAGCCCATTTATGGCCCCAGACCTGTACATTCAAATAAGCACAATAATACATAAGACCTTATGGGGATTTTCACCTTAGCAGTTCCTAATGGACAGTATTAAAATCAGTGCATGGTGCATATTAATGATGTGGGATAAAACTTTGCGTTTGTAATGTTTTAACAATTTAAAATACTAGCTATACTAAAAATACTTGGAATACAGTAATTGTATGTGCACCTCAAAGCGAGCCCAGTCCCAGGAGGTGTTTCTGTGTGTCGGTCTTTGCAGGTGACCAAACTGGATCTCATAGGTTGCATTGGGACTTCGCACCTGTACAGGAAACTCCACCTTCAAGAACTTATGAGCCTCTGCCCAGTCCACCTGAAAAATAAATCCCTCCATCAAAACATGGGACTGAAGAATCAGAGGTTTGGCACTCGACTGATTTCTAAACTCTACCACTACAATAAACTGAGTTTGCTGTCCATACGTGTGTTTTGAACTTGATGTAAGGGCAGTTGGCATCCATTATGACCTCCTGTGTGATGATGCTCTTTTCACTTATTTGCAAAGAAAATATGATGCTGCCGCGCAGCCCCCCAGAGCTCTTCACTTCAGCAGGTCGCGTCACATTCACTACCGGCTTCCTGGAAACAGAATATATCTGACCTAACAAAGAACATAAACAACACACATTTGGTGGAGCAAAAACTAAAGTGACTCACCTGGTCTGAAGGTGGTAGTCCATCACATCCCAGGCATCCCAGTACAAAGGGACATCATCAAACAACACAAACTGGTTTCCAAAACATCCATCACTTATGGCCTCCCTACAACCAACCAAATCATGTATAAAAGAACATTTTCTGCAGTATGTCTAAAAACTCAATTTGGTATGATTTTACCTGTTTGTCTGCACCAGAACCAGAGACACCAAGCGACCCATTTTGTCCAAGACAGCCTGCAAAAGGCCGTTCTCCATCCTAACAGAACCATCAGCCTGTAATTAAGAGAGCAATGTTTCAGAGCTCTGGTGTGTAGGTGAAAACATTACTGTGATGAGAATTACATTCCCCAACACAATACCTGCACTGTTACAGATACTGCAGACACAGGCTCAGCAGATTCACTGACCGGAGCTACACCCACGCTGGGCACTTCCACCAAGGCTGAGGAAAATAGGTGCAGCACCGATAAGCCTCATTAACCAGCAGTGTTCAACAGTCATGAATGGTTCCCTGTCATTTTCAGTAAGTACCCAATTTAGGCATACTAAAGGTGAACAAAGATGACATTTTTCTAAGCTCTAAGTACCTAGTTTTGTCTGAGCACCATCTCCTGTCAGTGCTATGACCTCAGTGCGTTCCCAGGGAAGTGTATTGAAAACTGCTGTACTGGAGCCCACTCCCAACCAAGGACTGGATTTCAGTGCATTACAGGCAGAACGCAGGAGTGTAGACCCAGTCTTCTGAATCTCTAGAAGACAAATACACTTAAATTACACTTTCAATAATCATCATCAAGCTAACCATTTTCAAATGGTATAATGGTTATATCATTTATACAATAAAGTAATAAAGAGTAATGTATATTATTAATCTATTTTAATTTTTTTAAATATTGATTCTGATATTGTCAACCTGTAAGTGTATTAGTAACAGTGCTGTAAAGGTAAAAAATCACATTAAAATGCAAATCCTGAAGCCACAATAAGAACACACGATAACACGATACACCATCATGTCTAGAATAATAAACATGTCAAATGCACTCCAGTCCGACCTTTAGAATATGATTAATGGGTTCTTTTATTGAAGAAAACTAATAATAATTACTTAAATACAGGATTTGAGAACTGACATCTCAGTCAGTAGAGCAGTGTTGAATAAAAACTACATTAAAGCATAAAAATAAGAATTAAAACTACATAAAAGCTTAATCATAAAAGTAAAAATTAAAACTACATAAAAGCATAAGCATAAAAATAAACTATTTGGAGCAAAATTATTGCTATTAATTATTTTTATTTCACTATTACAATTAATATCAAAAAGGTACATATTAATATTATAAAAGTCTTTTAAAACTGCTATTGTTACTGGTCACAAAAATCTCATAGTGAATTAATGTACATTGCATTATAAATTAAAATCTAAATAAATGTAATATTCAGATGTAAATGTAAGAATCAAAACCTTAATTAGGATCACCTGTGTAATATTCTAGTGCATCCTCTACCACCATCTCAATGCAACTGCCAGGAATTACATCATGAAACTGGTTTAGCAGAAGAAGCCTGTAAGGAAAGCAGTATTATATGAATCTCTCCGCTGAAGTCAGCCCAGGTCAGTTACAATTAAGGAAGTTATAATTGTTCAGGCAAGGCCTCACCTCCATAACTCCTGCAGCTCTTTTGTTGGGTACAAGAAGCCTGCAGTTTGGCACAGTGCCAAGCAGCTGGCAACCTCAACATCATGCAAGAGAGCCTCACACTGACGATTCCCCAACTTTATCTGTGACACATTCATACAGTTTGGTCACCTTTCACACAGGATGTAGAGAAGCTATACAGTTGTAACTGTTATGCTAACAAACCTTGGCCTGTGTTGTGTAGGTACCATTGTGCAGCTCAAGGAAAAGCTCACCAGACCAGGTACACAGCAGACTTGAGTCAGCCTGGAGTTCGGAGAACAGTCGATCTGGGTGAGACAGAAGGACCCTGACACACAACAGTTTCAGTCACAACAAAGCTCTCAGTTGTCCGACAGTGTTGTATCCTGTTGTAATAATTATTGTTTAAACTGTTATGTCTAAACAGAGCTTTCAGGGTCACCTAGGCAGACCATCTGTGTCGGGCACACGTTGCAAGCGGTCCAGCATGAGTTGGGTGGGGCCACCGCCACCATCTCCAAAACCAAACAGCACTGCACTGTGATTTACACGCCCCTTGTCCTTGTTGTTCTTCACTGTGTTTATTAGCTGTAGGAAAGTGGATGCAATGAGTTCATCTGTGCACAAGGGGGAGCCATCATTCCTCATTATGTGTGTGAATACTAACTTACATCCTCAACCTTGCCTTTCATCTCATAAGAGTTCCCCGGAGGGAAGTGAGTTAGCACCTGAGAGCCATCGATTCCCTCCCAAAAGAAAGTGTTGTGCTGATAAAAAGGAATATTCACTGTTCCAACATTATGACTCATAAATAACAATATTGTTTGTATATTAAGATACAGGCAAGTGTTCTTACTGGAAATGTGTTAACAAGGTTCCAGCTCAACTTTTGTGTGAGAAAGCGAGCAATTCCACATCCCTGCATTATTTGAGGAAGCTGAGCTGAGTAACCGAATGTGTCTGGTAACCAAAACTGTAGAGGAAGAGAGGCAGAGAGACCAATATCATTAATTCAGCAAGTTCCAAAATATAAATGACCAAATATTTACATTTATAATGAAATACTGTTGTTACTTTGCTAATGAAGACTTTAAAAAGTAAGACACTTTCTAAACCTGCAGTACCTCTTTGCAGTATTGTCCAAACTCTGCCATAAAGAAGTTCTGACCCTCTAGAAACTGTCTGACCATAGACTCTCCAGAAGGCAAGTTTCCATCCTGAAACAAAGAGACACTGCATCATTTTCTATCTTAAGCATGTCTACATCAGTGTCTGTTATTGTAATAAAAGCTTTAACACGTTAAAACATATGGAACATTAAGCTGTAGAGGCAATTAAAAATCCCAGTATATGTCTATTATTTCCATTCTCATGCTTTCCTAAAAAAAATCTAAATGATCACCATCTCCACCCATGTGCCTCCAACTGGAACAAACTGGCCTTTCTTCACAAAGTGCTGGATCTGAGAAAACAGGCCTGGATACCAGTTTTTTACCCACTGAAACTGCTGAGCCTACAAAAACACACATAAGTATGTGCATGTGAAATACAGTACCAGTCAAAAGTTTGGACATTCAGTGTTTTTTCATCATTTAAAAATGTTCTGCATTGTAGATTAATACTAAAGCCATCCAAACTATGAAGAAACACATATGGAATTATTTAGTAAACAAAACAGTGTTAAACAAACCAGAATATGTTTATATTTTACATTCTTCAAAGTAGGCACCTCTTGCTTAGATGCCAGCTTTTTTGGCATTTTCTCAGTCAGCTTTATGAGGTAGTCACCTGGAATGGCTTTCAGTTAACAGCTGTGCCTTGTCAAGAGTTCATGACTTGAATTTATTGCCCCCTTAATGTGTTTGAGACATCAGTTGTGTGTCTACTTTGAAGAATCTAAAATCAAACATATTTTGGTTTGTTTAACACTTTTAAATTTACTACATGATTCCTTATGTGTGCCTTCACAGTCTGGCTGACTTCAGTGTTCTACTTATGTATAAATAAATAAATAAATAAATAAATAAATTTCTCCAATATAGGTTACATCTCACTTAATACTGTAGTTTCTAACCAAACCAAAAAAACTGAGAAGTACATGAAATGCTTATTTGTACCTGAGAGCAGGTAAAGATAAACTCTGGGGTTTTTTCCATTATTCGAATGGCTGTGACCCAGCTACGGGCACATTTCCTGATAGTCTCCTCATATGGCCAAAGCCAGGCTGTAAAAAAGATGAACCATCAGCAACCAACTCATCTCTTTTCCTTAACATGATCTGTGGGAAATGAAGCTTTAAAACAAATGAATGATATCAGAACAATAGTTCACACATGTAATACTTCATTAATACCTGAATCGATGTGGCAGTGGCCCATGGCATGCACAATGTGTTGGCTTTCACCATTTTTCTGGCTGAAGAATTTTTTAGCCAGGCTTCGGGCTGAAGGAAAAGAGCTGGGATTGGCTGGGTCACAGAGATTTACCATTTCATTCATCGTGTACAAAGCCTGATAGCCACGCTGCTCACCCTCACCAAGTATCTGAAAAAATAAGAATGAACTAAATTATAGGGAGCCGATTTTTAACTAAATCCAGTAAAACATACTTTTTCAATGTCAAAACCGTGTTACCTTAACAATGTCAAGAAGCATCTCAAAGTCAGTTAGAAGTTCCTGCACATCACGATTAAAAACAACAAGTTCAGCCTTCTGAAGACTACACTTCCTGTCTAGGTCAGGGGGAGCAATTTGGGAACCTTTCCCAGCCCCAAACAGTCCATTGCATGCTAATTCCACATAGAGTGTGATGCTGTAACATAGTGATGAACACACAGTGAGAAAAAAAATAAATAAAAGTGATCAGTACTGTTAGCTTAATGTTAGTTTATATTGTTATCACACTGAGGGATATCACAAATCATGTTAGAACACACTCTACAGTTGCATAAAAAAGTATGTGAACCCTTTAAGATTACTTAGATTTCTGCATAAATTGGTCATTAAATGTGTTCTGATCAGACTACCTCTTCAGTGTTGCTCTATTGCCTGTGCAATGTCAGTCTGTTCTCTTAAAAAAACAAAAACAAAAAGAACATTAAAATTAAAGCAAACCAACCTATGAGGCTCACTCGCTTTCAAGCACTCAGTCAATACATAACTGGTCTTTTCACCCTCTTTGGTCAATCCCTATGAAGAAAAAAGTACACTGTTGTGAGTTCATTATTAGGTACACTTATCATTGACCATTTCATCATATATGGTTAACATAGTCTTGCACGTTGTAGATAAACAATTACTGAGTTTACTGCACAAATTATAAATCTTCTATCCCTTCTATCCCCACAAAAACAATCTACTAACTAATCTACTAACAATCTACATAAAAAGGCTAATATTGACCATCTGGATAGTGAACCACAGCACTGATGTCTACAGTTCATTGTGCTGACACATGCGTGTCAGGCTCTAGGACTGTTCGGCTTAGTGGTGATTAGAAACTGAAAGAAAGGTTTAAGAGGTTGATCATTACAAAAAAAACATGTCCAATGTTTACAAAATAAACACTGTGCTGCTGTTATTAGTGTAATGTGCATGGCATCAAGTTATTAGTGAATCAACTAAAAAATTAGAATATTGCAGAAAAGTAATTTGTGTTCATGATTTAATTCAGAAAGGTAAAATGTCATTTTTTAATTATTGATTACACTTAAAAGTGATTTTGTTGATATTATTTTAACAGTAATTTACTCAAACTTGAGATGAAGTTATGATAGTTTGCTAGAAGTTAAACATAACACTAAAACAAATAATGTCACTTTACATGTAATGAATATAAAATATGACCTTTCTGAATTAACTGTGAGCAATAAACTTTTCATTATATTCTTATTGAATGATGCGGCTGAGGTCTTGGGTTCAAGTCCCCATCTGGGCGGAGTTTCCATGTTCAACCCATCACAGCATGGGTTTCCTGCCACAGTCGGGTTTTACTCTAAATTGTCCTGACAGCAACAGAAGAGCTACAGTAGCTGTGAACCTACAGAGTGCATCAACATGGTGTACATGATTGTGAAATGACATTTACCTGAACTGGTTCTTGGTCTCGCCAAACCATGCCTTCTCCTTCGCTCTCCCATCTCAGATGAACCTCCTTTCCTTTCCAGGCCTCCGGTATCTTCAGGACAATTTTAAACCAGCAAGTCCACCATCTGTCGGAAGCAGAAATACCCACATGTGAATTATTTTTTATTCAGTTTCTTTATTACATTACCGGCCAAAAGTTTTACAACACCCCAATTTTCCAGGTATTTATTACAAATGATTGAGTTTAATGACTCTGAAAGCATAGGAGTTAAATAAGAACTCATGAAATCAATTTATAGACCAAAATGTATCTAAACTTTGGACACAAAGCAGCACCTTTGTCAGATATAACAGCTGAACACACTCGTGACATTCTTTCTACAATAGACATCAAACATTCTTCAGACAGTTCTTCACAAATCTGCTGCAGAACATCACATAAATGTTGGCACTTGTAGGCTTGCTTTGCTTTTCACTTCATGGGGTTTAAGTCTGGAGACTGTGCTGCCACTCCAGGTTTTCAAGCTGACCATCTTGTTTTTTTTCCTGAGGTAGTTCTGGACTTATGTTTTGGGTCATTATCTTGCTGTAAGATGAACCCCTGACACACTAGGCACATACCTGAGGGTACTGCATGGCGGTGCAGAATGATGTAGTAGGCATGGTGGCTCAGGGTGTCTCTCACTCTGTAGGAATTAGTAGCACCAGCTTTCAAGGCTTGATCACATCCATTACTGCAGAATAGCTTTCACCTGTTAACCCATTTCATGTTCCTGACAAGGCTTTTGTGTTTAATTCTGTAATGTAAATTAATTCAGTTTTGGGTAACCTTACTTTTTTTAAACCTCTGGCAGTTCAACACTTACCTTTGTATTATTTCAAGTTTTTCAATAAATGACTGGAACAACTGGGGTGTTGTAAAACTTTTGGCCAGTAGTGTACAAACTCTAGTTTAGTGTAAAACCTACGTGGGTCCAAATGAATCTCCAACTTTGCATGGATGAAATATTTGCTGGACTGCTTCTGAGTAGGGGATGCGCTTTTCAGTCTGAAACACTGAGAGAGACTCCAGTGCACATGAGTCTCCATACAATCTGAAAGGACATAAACTTTTATTACTGATAAGTCATGAACCAAAGCAGTCAACAAGGGCAAAGTCCCTTCATATACAATGGTGCTTGTAAGTTTGTGAACCATTTAGAATGTTGTATATTTCTACATAAATTTGACCTAAAACATCAGATGTTCACAGAAGTCCTAAAAGTAGATCAAGAGAACCCAGTTAAACATATGAGACAGAAATATTATACTTGCTCATTTATTTATTGAGGAAAATTATCCAATATGACATATTTGTGAGAGGCAAAAGTAGGTGAACCTTTGCTTTCAGTATCTGGTGTGACCCCCCCTTTGCAGCAATAACTGCAAATAAACGTTTCAGATAACTGTTCTTTAAATATTCTTTGGTAGAACAACTTGTGTGTTTAGGGTCATTGTCTTGCTGCATGATCCACCTTCTCTTGAGATTCAGTTCATGGACAGATGTCCTGACATTTTCCTTTAGAATTCTCTGATATAATTCACAATTCATTGTTCCATCAGTGATGGCAAGCCATCCTGGCCCAGATGCAGCAAAATGGGCCCAAACCATGATACTACCACCACCATGTTTCACAAATGGGATAAGGTTCTTATGCTGGAATGCAGTGCTTTCCTTTCTCCATAGCCATGCACAGCATTGTTGCTCAGTGTTTTCCTGATGGTGGACTCATGAACATTAACATTAGCCAATGTGAGAGAGGCCTTCAGTTGCTTAGAAGTTACCTGGGGTCCTTTGTGACCTCGCTGACTATTACACACTTTGCTCTTTGTTGGTCGACCACTCATGGGGAGGTAACAATGGTCTTAAATTTCCTCCATTTGTACACAATCTGTCTGACTGTGGATCGGTGGAGTCCAATCTCTTTAGGAGATGGTTTTGTAACCTTTTCCAGTCTGATGAGCATCAACAACTCTTTCTGAGGTCCTCAGAAATCTCCTTTGTTCATGCCATGATACACTTCCACAAACGTGCTGTTAAGTGCAAACTTTGATAGATCCCTGTTCTTTAAATAAAACAGGGTGCCCACTCACACCTGATTGTCATCCCATTAATTGAAAGCACCTGACTCGAATTTCACCTTCAAACTACTAATCCTAGAGTCTCACATACTTTTGCCACTCACAAATATGTCATATTGGATCATTTTCCTCAATAAATAAATTACCAAGCATAGCATTTTTGACTCATATGAACTGGGTTCTTTCAAGCACAACTGTAAACACATAAGGTAGCTGGTGATAAATAAAAAAGTGCTTTAACTTAACACAAATATATAACAGTGTCTGAAATGAACAGATTGTTGTGGTTATGAAAATGTCTTGGAAAACATAAATATCTGAACGTACATGTGTTACTAATCACACTGCTGTCACACATAAACAGAGGTATTACAGAACTGACCTGCCCCTCAGATTACAGTCAGTGAAATACACATCAGAGATGAACTTTTCTGTCCTTTCCAAAAGAGTCCGTCTGTTTTTCAGCACCGGGAGGTGATACATGATAAAGATAAACTTGTTAAAATGATGAATAAGCGTCTCGCAAGGAATATGTACAGACTGGCAGATAAAATGTACTTTGCGCCGGAAGTGAAATTATAATTTGATAGACGTTCACTAGAGGGCGCGTTCACATATCAGCGTCTGTACAGCTGCCCCTAAAGCTCCGGCTCAGTCGCAAATGGCTCCATACAACCGATGTAGTGCACTAGATACAACGTCACCAATGTTGTATTGTTTGTATTTAGAAAGTAATCTGCGTTTAAGCAGCAGTTTTTAACACAATCTCTCTATATATAACGTGCAGTGCACTGTTCGGGAGTAGAGGTCATAGCTCACGTGGCGCACTACATAGGGAGTAGGGAATAGGATGCCATTTGAGAGTCAGCCTTCCTTCCACGAGCCTCCGGACTGATCTGATAACAATATGGAAGCACTTTATTTAATGAGAATATGATCTACATGTCAGGCAAAGTTTTTTAATCCTTCTCGGAGCTATTTTGTTTGATTTTATTTGATCAAATGTTATTTCATTTTATACAATTTTATTTTCATTACATTTTATTTGATCAAATTTCATTTTACTTGATCACATTTACTTTGATCAAAAGTTACTTCTATCATTATTTCATCTCAGGCATGAAAGCTACTAAGTGCCACAGAATAATATTCCTCATACAGCTCTTTGTTAGGCAACCTCATGTTCAGAGAGTGAAAACAACATGAAAATGAACAGAGAGTCCATGTAGATGACAGAGAGTATGACATGATGTCCCTGCATGAACTAAGCTTATATATCTTTTGTGACAGTGTTGCCTGAATTTATTTTGTAATTGTTTCCTTCTCTGAAACTTCCACTGCATTGTGGATCATGTTTTCTTTCACCCTGGTCAGAGACTCAGCTTTGCAGTGTCATGACTTTCAATCAGTACTGTCCTGCTTTATTGAATGCTCTGAGTGTCTTTGTGTCCTGTGCTTAGACTCAATAAACTTTGTGCTGGACTACTGTAATTTGTAAAACACTGTAATAATTAAATATTGCATTATATGAGGGGCAGCCATGGCCTGGTGGTTAGGGCTCTGGAATTGTAACCAGAAGGTCACCAGTTTGATCCCCAGGCAAGTCATGAATGAAGTGCCCTTGAGCAAAGCACCTAACACTTAACTGCTCCCCGGGCGCAGTAGATAGGGTTGCCCACTGCTTAGTGTGTTCACTAATGTGTGTGTTTCACTGCACGGATGGGTTAAATGTGTAGGTCAAACTCTGTTTGTAATCACATTGGCAAAAAATAAATAAAAGTAAATGTAAAGTAAAACTTGAATAAAAAGGAAGCAAATGTCAGTTTTTCTGTATGTTTGAAAAAGTGCTCAAAAACATGTCATAAAGATAATTTAATAAGTATTAAATCATATCTAATTACGCTAATAATAGACATAATAATAATAAAAAAAAACCTACAGTAAATGTTCATAATGTTGATTTCACATTGTTCAGTTAATAGATACATAAATAAATATGCCATTTTTTCTTCTGTAACCCATGTCCTGTATACATCCAGAGCCTCCATATATCAGTTCCCTTACATAATGACCATGTATCCCCATTTTTTTTTTGTTATAGCAGCTGCTTTTTATACTGTGTGAACATTTCATGACGAACAGACAAAATACAAATAATGCAAATGTAGTTAGAATACTTTTTTTGCCATTCTAAAAGCTTAAAAAAGCATTGTGGAGATGCACAGCTTTATCATTTCAACAGTGATGATATCAAAACTATGAATGTGGGACATTAAGAAGGAGGTTAATATACAACCAAATCAGAAAATGTTGGGAAAGGATTGAAAAAAAACTTTTATTTTATTGAAGACAGTATGAATATTTTCATGTTTTGTTTGATCAGCTTCATTTAATTTAATATACATGTATTCCTGCATTTCAGACCTGCAACATACAAACCGGATTCCAAAAAAGTTGGGACACTAAACAAATTATAAATAAAAACTGAATGCAATGATGTGGAGATGGCAAATGTCAATATTTTAT
>BRDA01005461.1:15435-26332 GCA_036984385.1 Crenuchus spilurus | reverse complement strand
TTGAAATGTCCCGATAATTATTGTTTGGGTTTCGTGACACCAGTGCGGTCGTAGTGTAGGTAGGTTTGAAAAAGGTTTGATGTAAGGGATTAAAAGTGTTCCTAATGATGAGAAAAAGGCAGATTGCAAAAACTGCAAATGTGAAATGAAGAAGTCAGTTTCTTTTTTTTTTTTTGCTAATTATGTTACTATTAAATGTTCTTGATGGGGATATAAATATAAAAGAACTAATAAACACTAATGTTACCATATTATTAATAGTGTAGTTAGTACTGTAATTAGATTATTTTAATAAACCATGTAACTTGGATGGATGTGATGCTGGCGTGACCACAGTGCTTTGGGTTTGTTATTAATAGCCCTGTAAAGTTGCTTTGTGACATCAGCTGTAAAAAGTGCTTTATAAATAAATTTGATTTGATTTGATTTGAGTGCATGATGTTGCTCATGGTGGTTCAAGGCACCACTCAGAGAGTTTATGTGTTTGCTCAGACACATGAAAAATTAGCGGGAACATTGCTTGTAAGCCTGTTGCAGTTGTTTTGTGTGACTGTTGTACATCACATCTGATAGCCGAAGTTGAATCAGATTTTAAACTACTGTGTTATTGAGAAAAAGCTGAATAAATCAGATCGTAATAGCTTGTTTGCCATTCTTACTTTCTCTATGGTAAGTGTGGCAGGAGGGGTGTTTTAAAGGGTGCAGCCGGAACCATGGGGTTTATGGTAATAATGGGCTAAATGACTTGATGATGGACACCTTTAGCTCCCCATATGCAGGAAGCAATCCCCACTCTTTATAAAAAGACCCTTAGTATATCCGACTACGCCACCTTGGGAACTTGCCCAAGGAACCACCTACACCAAATAAGTGTGGTTACCTTCAATTAAATCCCCCTTTTCCCACGCAAGCCTTCCAACTAAATGGAAGTACAGCCAGAGACAAGTGTTCAAGTACAACATTTTTGTTTCTTTACCTCATACATCAATTTAAGCCAATATCATTAGCTCTGCTGTTGTTGTTCATGCATATGCTGAATATATTTCTGGCTTTAAAAATATGACTATCAACATGCCTACCCATTATGTTCTCCCCCCCCCCCTTATTGGCATGACTGAGTTACATACAGTATTGCCAAGGCATTACAACAATGACATTTATAATAATAGTACAATAAAATAAGACTTAAAAGAAAGGGAAAAGATAAATACATATATCAATAGATATGATTTAAAAACAATGCTTAAAGGAACTGAAAATCATACTTACACATATTTAACCTTACAGATGTGGTTAATCAGTCAAGTCCTAACTTTGCTTCTTCAGTTTAGTGGTAAGGCTAGCATTGCTAAAACCACTAGAAAGCAATAGTCATGAAAATAGCCTAATCATCAAAATGTTGTAATGGGGAAAAGTTGTTTAGCTGTATAATAGCTGCAGTGGTTCACTTTAATGTGTAGCGTAGCATGATGTGTTCTGTCTGTGGATTTCAGTAGCCAATCACATTGTATGTGGTGCCTAGTGTGAATATAAAAGAGAAGTTTTTTTATGTTAAGAGTTAGGTTTGTGAGCTCGCTACCTCTTGGTGTGGATGGTTTTGCCTCTACCGCTGCACCGAGAGAAGAGCACTTCTTTCTTCATGCATGTAATCACATTGCTGTTTAAAAGTCTCAGTAAATCCAGCCATCCATGATATTTTGGTTGCCGTGTGAGTTATTCCATGCCTCCAATGTACTAAGATGAATATGACAAGTCGTGTCAGCAGGGGATAGCGAAGTAGTCTCCCAGCCGAGGAGCAAGCTAAATAGCCTGCTAGCTGAAGAGCAAGCTGAATAGCCTGCTAGCTGAAGAGCAAGCTGAATAGCCTGCTAGCTGAAGAGCAAGCTGAATAGCCTTGCAGCCGAGGAGTGAACTATGTAGCCTGCTAGCTGAATAGCAATCTAGGTAGCCTGCTAGCTGAGGAGTGGGAAAAAAACAGCCTGCTATCCAGCGAAAGAGGGAAGTAGCCTGCTGTTTATTCAGTTATACTGCTTAAGCTGTGTATGAGAGATAGAGTGAAACTAACTGGTAGCATCTCTGGTCTGTGTGATGTGTTTGCGATATTCAAAGAAGTGAAAGTGTATGATACTCGCCACATGTGTTGCCCATGTGCTTACTTGCTGAGAAACTTACATGGACCTGCTGACAGTGTTGCCAGATCTCGCGATAGAAACAAGTACCCAGCTCTATGAAAACAAGCCCAAAATAAGCCCAATAGGCAACCCAACACATTCTGTAAAACAGAGGCCACTTTTTAACAGTATAAAGGTAAATATTTATTATGACATTATACATCAACAACATAAATATGCTAAACACTTTAATATAAAAAAATTGAATAACTTAAATTATTTAATAAATTATTTTAAAAATGTAAATTCTTTGAATAACAAAGTCTTTTAAGCTCTGATCAAAAGAAAAGTGCATTTTGCATCTCCCATCTGAGGTCGGAGCCATTCTTTCAGTGCACTCTCTTTTTCCCACTTTTTTCCCCATATTTTCCCCACTTACTCGAGCTCATTCTTATGCTGCCTCATCACTCTGGGCTGTACATGGCTGCCTCCTGTGTGTGTGTGTGTATTTGGGTGTGTGTGGCTGGTCAACTTGAGCGGGAGAGATAAACAGAAAACAGGGGCTTGGAAGGGACAAACGACCTATTACTCATTTTTTGGTTTCTTATGGGGAGCTGGGAGATGATCAAAGAGTTTCACTCGGAACGAAAAACAAGTCTAAATAAGCGACGTCATGTTCAAAAACAAGCCCAAAAAACCTCAACCTGCGACTCACAAGATTTGCAAACAACTTTAGAAAAAAACAAGCCCAAAGTCGCTTATAATAAGCAGACTTGGCAACACTGCCTGCTGAGTATTCATCTGTAAGAATTACGTCCTATCAGCACAGTTGATTCAAAGAGCAAATTATATATATATACAGTGGGTATGTGTATATGTGTGTGTGTGTGTGTGTATATATATATATATACACACACACACACACACACACACACACACACACACACACACACACACACACATCATATACACATACCCATATTAATTAATTAAAAATAATAATAAAAAAGAAAGAAAAGAAAACACAGATTCAGAATTGGGAGCAGCAGCACTCACAGAGTCAGACTCACCCTTAAAATGGCTACAAGCTTTGCTGCATCATCAAGGCAAACAGCTGCAGCAGATTCTATCCCAGTATAGAGGCTACATGCAGCAGAAGCAGGTTTATTTACTCTGGAACATCAGCTTCTGATTACTCCTGTAAGGGAAGGTGCTCTCAATAGCACTGAGCCAGTCATTTCAGCTGCCACTGTACCTGAAATTGGTATTGCAAGCCTGTACACTGCAGAACACCTTTTTGCTGCAGAACTGGCAGTAATTGGTCGTCACTCACATAGCACTCCAGATCCAATTGCTGTATTTCGACCAAATCATGTGTCAGATACAGTAACAATAAACCTTGGTTTTCAGCAGAACTCAAGCAGCTTCGTAGGGAAAAGGAGGCAGCGTTCAGGAGTGGTGACAGGACTGTGTATAAGGAGGCTATGTACAGGCTGCAGAAAGGGATTAAAGCTGCAAAAAAAGTACTCAGAGCAGCTGAACAGCCACATCAATGCCAATGACCCATCATCAGCCTGGCATTGTCTTCAGCTGTTGATGTGGTCAATTTGACCCTACACTTCATCCTACAGCATCTTCACAGTCCTGGAACCTATGTTAGGGTTCTGTTGGTGGACTTTAGCTCAGCCTTTAATACTGTTGTCCCTCAGATTCTCAGAACCAAACTGTCTCAGCTGTCAGTGCCGGACTCCATGTGTCAGTGGATTGTGGACTTCCTGACAGATAGGAGACAGCAGGTGTGGCACACTTCAGACCTCCAGACACTCAGTACTGGAGTCCCACAAGGTTGTGTTCTATCACCTCTTCTCTTCAGCCTCTACAGCAATGACTGTGTCTCTGAGGATCCAGCTGTAAAGATCCTGAAATTTGCAGATGACTCCACTCTTGTGGGCTTCATAACCAACGGGGATGAATCTGCCTACAGGAAGGTCGACCAGCTTGTCTCCTGGTGCAGCAAAAATCACTTGCTGCTTAACACAGAAGACTGTAGAGATGGTGATAGACTTCAGACGCAACCCACCTCCCCTACCCCCCTCTTCATCAATGGCTCTGCAGTCTCCACTGTGGAGTCACTCAAGTTCCTGGGCACCACCATATCCAGCGACCTAAAGTGGGAAAAGAACACAGTCTCCATCGCTAAGAAAGCCCAGCAAAGGATGTTCTTCTTGAGACAGCTCAAGAAGTTCAATCTGCCACAGACCCTGATGATCCAGTTCTACACAGCAATCATAGAGTCCGTCCTCACATCATCCATAACCATCTGGTTTGGCTCCTCCACCTCACAAGAATGAGCCAAACTCCAGTGTATCATCAGGACAGCAGAAAAGATCATTGGGTGCAATCTGCCAATGCTTCAGGAGATCTACACCAGCAGGGTGAGGAAGCGGGGTGGCAAAATCACGACTGACCCCTCACATTCTGGACATCACCTCTTTCAGACACTCCCCTCTGGCAGATGATTCAGGACCATCAAAACCAGCAAAACAGGGCATGCTAACAGCTTCTTCCCCAGAGCTGTAGTGCTCCTCAACAACAGTGGACACCTCACACTCTAGTCCACAATCTACTACTGAACCGAACTCTAAATACCCCTAATTGGAACCAGACTAATTACCAAAAATAAAACAAACAATTCTTGCACTACTTGTACAGATTTCTGTTAAATAGGTATCATCTGCACTTTTTGTTATTATAGTGCATGTATATAAGATTTTGCCTTTCTATTTATATTCCTTTTAGCTCTCTTATCACTCTTTAGTAATGAATTTTTTTTACTTATGTGTATTGTACTTGTTACATGTAACACATGGTTGCTCTCTCACCAAGTCAAATGTGTACATAGTTGGCAAATAAAGAGATTCTGATTCTAATTCTGAACACTTGACAAAACTGGCCAGATAACTCTTGGCAAAGCTAGCCAAGTAACCCTTAGTAACCATGTAACTCTTAGCAAGATAACCAGGTAACCCTTAGCAAAGAATAGCTAATAGCAAGATAGCAAAAGGAGGAGTACAGATTTTTTTTTTCCAGGTCAGAAGTTCCATCTTTCAAAAACACAAGTTGCTGCAAAGAGGTACTCTTTATCATCCCCGGTAAAAACCAAACTTTATTAATCTAAACTATTAAAATCTACTATATCAATAAAAAAATACTAATTCAATAATTCTATTTAAAATAACCCTTTCCACTTACAAACCCTATCTAAAAACACCAAAGAAAAACCACACAAACAACTGAAAATTTATAAAAATCGCTTCTCTCTTAATAGGAGGCCAGCTGTGCTTGGGCAGCCATTAAAAGAATATTAAAATTAGAGGGCCATAAATTCCTCCAAGTAGGCCATCTCGTTGGGGGGGATCACTATACCCCCATAGTCCACAACCTCTGGTGGTGTCTGCTCGATGATAGTCACAATATTTTCGTCCTCATCAGAAAGCTGTGGAACAGGGGGTGGTGACCCCCCAGGCGCCACCATGGGGACGCCAGCCTTCTTCTTCAATCCTTTGGCGCCTTTCTCCGTCTTCTCTCTCACCCTCTTCCTTGAGGTTGAAGAAAGTGCCACGTTGGGGGGTGCCTCTGCAGCTGGCCGAGACGACACAACCAGAGTTGCAGGTTCAACCACTCTAACAGAAGTGGCCGCCATTACTTCCGAATTAACACTTGCCTCCTTAATCTCGACTGCTTCTGCTCTTGTTTCTTCATTTCTTGGCCCAACCAGCACATCAGCGTATGATCTCACCCGATCTGGGCAAGATCGGGCCATGTGTCCCTGCCCACCACAACTCTTCCAGCGGCGGGGGTTCCTGCAGTCCCGAGACAGGTGTCCTCATCCCAGGCAGTTCCTGCATTCCATGTCAATGCACATCTCGACCTTATGTCCGTGCTTCTGGCACCCCCTACAATAGGCTGGCTGTCCCCTATAAAACAAATACCCCTGGTTACCTTGGATTGAAAAGTAAGCAGGGGGGTGCAGCAATCCTCCCTTTCCATTGTTCTTCAAGGTAACCCAGAATTGGCGGCACCCATTCCAGACTCCCAGCTCATCCCGAATCATCCTGTCTTCAGGCTGGACTTCCCCAAACTGTTGTAAAAATCCACGTATGGCTTCGACTGGCATGAAAGGGTTGAAGAGATGGGTCGTGACCACCCGCCGGTTAACCTCCCACATTGGTTGCATCGTGTAGTGTTTCCCCTGCGGATGGCCGGCTAGGACCGGTCTAAGCTCCAGCATCCGCTCACAGGCAGCCTCTGTCTGCATGGCAACATGCATAGGAACCTCAGAGCCCTGTTCCTTTGGGCACAGACGAGCTCCGGGAACTTCTGCCCCAGCACTCCTATCAAGATCTCCCAGATGAAGGGGACCCAATCCGGAAAGGGGGTCTCCCCATCCGGAGCTCTCCACTGGAACCAGACCGTCCTGGGCAGACCTCCATCCGCCTCAGACCCTGGTCCCAGCGGAGGGGAGACCTGAAAGGCCGGAGCCTCAGCCCCAGACCCCTCCGGCCCCCCAGCGCTCAGAGATCCCGAAGCCATGGAGCTGTCAGCGTCCTGCAAGCCGAAACCAAAGCCACTGGTCCCGCCGCCAGCGGAGCCATCCGTCGTTGAGAGTCGTCCAGGCGAGATCCTTCCTCTTGCAGATGTAGTCCTCGATCGGGGTGGGCTGGGAGACTAGTCTAAAAAACTTCAAAAGAATAAATCAAATAAAACAGAAGTCCAGGGGATCACAATGCGACAGCGGCGGGCAAGCCACCTACTGCTGCACATAAGGATCACCCCTGGAACTCCTCTATAACTATGCCCAAGCACAGCAGAGTCCTCCAAGAATCCTCAGCAATCAATCTGGATTTGCCTGTCAAGGTAGCACCTCCACCAAAACGAAAAATTTGGAAAGATACTACACTTGATCTAGCCAAAAGGCTGAGAAGCGAGGAGGACAGATAGGAAAATTAAAGGAGACCTGAGAATGAAGGGAGGCTACATGCTGAGTACCAAAGCACTATCAAAGACGAGAGGGGATTGGAGGTAGATGCATGGATTATATACTGGTATGAATGATGAGAGAAATGCCTAACAGGTGTTCAGAGAGTGAGTGAGAGATGTGACTGGGAACAAAGGATCATGGGAAATGCAGTTGGAACCATGGGCTGAGTATATAGAGGGAAACCAAGTAAGTGGGGACTGATGGGAAATATAGGCAGAGACGATGGCACTTGACAGGACCCAATAGGAGAGATTAAAGAGCAGACGAGGGAGCAAGTGAGTGAACCAAACTGAGCTGAGTGGCAAAAGAGGAGCGGAGATGAGTAGGTATGAGTGAGGGCCATGACAACCACAATGAATTTTGAACAAAACAATTCAGATGCAATTAAGGTTCAGACTTTCAGCTTTAATTCAGTGGGTTGAACAAAATGATTACATAAAATGTGATGAACTAAAGCATTTTTAAACACAATCCCTTCATTTCAGGGGCTCAAACGCAATTGGTCAAATTAAATAATTGTAAATAAAATGTTCATTTCTAATACTTGGTTGAAAACCCTTGTTGGCAATGACTACCTGAAGTCTTGAACTCATGGACATCACTAGACGCTGTTTCCTTCTTTTAATGCTCTGTCAGTCCTTTACTGCAGCATTAAAATGTGTAAGCATGTAAATATGATCTTTGCAGATACAGATGAGTCCTGTAGTCTGTATGTCAGTTTCAGTGTAAAACTTTCTGAACTTGATGAAAAGGGTTTTTTTAGTGGAGATTTTAGACTGACTTGTTATGAGTTGTAATTACTCTGTTACATCACATGTTTAGTCTTTGCCCCCACCTCTCCTCTACTCGTACGTTGAGCACTGGCTCCCCACAGGGCTGTGTGCTGAGCCCCCTGCTGTTCTGTCTTTACACCCATGACTGCAGTCCGTCCCACAACAATAACCTCATCAACAAGTTTGCTGATGACACCACAGTAATCGGACTCATTTCTAAGGCAGACGAGGTAGTTTACAGACAGGAGATCCTGAAGTTGGCAGCCTGGTGCTCAGAAAATAACCTGACTCTGAACACCAAGAAAACCAAAGAAATCATTGTTGACTTCAGGAAGCACAGCACCGACCTAGCCCCCCTCTACATCAAAGGCGAGCATGTGGAGAGGGTCCACACCTTCCGGTTTCTCGGCGTCCATATCTCTGCTGCCCTCAATTGGAAAGAGAACACCACTGCAGTCATCAAAAAGGCTCAGCAGAGACTACACTTTCTGAGAGTTCTCAGAAAACACAACCTGGACTCCAACCTACTGCTGATGTTCTACCGCACATCTATAGAGAGCCTGCTGACATACTGTATAACAGTATGGTATGGCAGCTGCACCGTGGCTGACAGGGAGAGACTTCAGAGAGTAGTTAAGACAGCACAGAAGATAATTGGCTGCCCTCTTCCCTCCCTGACATCTACACATCACGGTGCCTCAGCAGAGCAAAGAACATACTCCCGGACAGCACCCACCCGTGCTTTGAACTTGTTGCCCTCAGGGAAGCGCTACAGGTGCATCAGAACAAGGACAAACAGATTCAAAACAGTTTTTTCCCGAAAGCCATCACCACACTGAACTCAAACACTCTCTGATCTCACAATCTCACCTCAAACCCTGTCCAGACATCTCACCCATATAAGTGCAATATTCAAAACGTATAAAATGTGCAATTTCAACAGTGCAAGTGCAATAAAACTGTATAAAATGTAAATTGTACAAAAAACTGCAAATCCTTCTGTGCCTTTTTATTTATTATTCTTATTGTAGTAGTGTAAATGTTAGATTTTATACTTTCCTTGTATGTTTGCACTGAAAAAAGGAGTGGCTTTCAATCTCATTGTACATGTGTATAGTGACAATAAAGGGATTCTATTCTATTTATTGTAGAGATAAACCAGCTGAATGTTCTGCCTCTGTCCAGCAGATGGAGACAAATGTGTGTAATAAAGTTCAGAACGGATGAGTTTTATACTGAGAGTGACTCATTTTTAAAGTTAAAAGTAAAATGACTGAATTCTCCCATCATTACTAATCTTATTTAACTGCTTTACTACTTACAACTCTACCAAGAGAGGTTTTACAACAAGGAAGCCATCTCGGAGTGCCCTAGTGGAGGTGGGCATGTCTCAGTGATGGTGGGGGTCTTTCACTGATGGTGGGAGGAGTCTCGGTGAGGGTGGGGGGCATGTTCAGGTGACTGTAATCATGAACAAGGCTGCTGTGTTGTGGAGTTATTGTGGACTTGGCATCTCCTGGCCACTAGGGGGCAAAGGTAGGACTATTAAAGGTGTACAGTGTTAAAAGAATGAGGAAGTTACAGCTGGGTGAGAGAATGTGAAGGTAAACAAGTTCTTGTGTTGTGCTGACTGAGTCTGTAGGTTATATATACAGTGATATTGTTGTTGGGGATGTTTTTCTGTTCTTCACTTGTGGACTTCTGGATCTGAGAGTCTGGTTGAAGAAGTGACATTACGTTTCAGAGCTGGTGAGAGTAAACCTTTTCTTTTCTGTGGTGTAGACTTGTAGGATGGAGACAGGTGGAGTAAAGCTGCGGTATATGCCTGACTGTAAATGCTTGTAAATATACACATTATTCACACAGTATCATCTATGTAAAGTCACAACTAAACCGGAATGTGCCGGCACACCTAGTTCTGTAATGTTCAGACACACCTGTGGGTGCCTCGTTCTTTTAAGCTCCTATTGATGCAGGTCTGCTTGAAGTGTAAAAGTTGTGTATAAAATATAACATTTTATTTATGAATCATTTATATTATCAATACTGTTTACACTGATGACCCAAAAGTCAGAGGACAGCAGTATTTAGACTGATTCTGAAGGGCTGTTAAGGGATTAGTGCAGTGTTCTTGTCTGAGTGAGGGTGTTCATGGCCAGGTTTGATTGAGGCACATTAGTCGGTGTCAGATGGTTGTTCATCTCTGAAATTGTGCAGATATTTCACACTCCTCCCTCCACACTGTCCTTTCCTCCCGTATATGTCACAGAAGGCTTTAACACCCACTGTGGACAGTGCAGTGGTGCCCACAGGTGCTTAATGATTGTGACTGGCTCCATCGGACTACAGCTGTCTATTAGACATTCAGTGCAGAAGACCCCCCACACACACATCTCACAGGTTAGTGCATTCTTTAAACGGGATTTTTATGGAAAAATCACTTCTCTGTTTTTTGCATAAATTTGGGTGCCTGGAGTGCCTACCAACCTACAAACTGTGAAAAATCATTTCATGTAGACCCTCAGGCAACTTATGAAAAGACTGTAATAGGTCTTATGTGGGATGTGGGAGCAGAAGACCCACCACAGTGCTTTTGTTTACACCACAACACCAAACACAGTGCGGAGTTCTGCGTAACTGGACCCTAAGAGGACTGGCAAAATGTGGGGATGAGTGATGGTACCAGTCATTTAGAGGTATTGGTGGTACCGTGTGTCTGGTGTTATAACTTCATTATCAGTTCACTTCTGTTGCCTTGACTTTGGGCTGATTGGTGTGTTTATAATATTAACAGAGGACCTCGGAGTAGTGTGTGGTGCAGAGGCGATTGCTCTAAGACTGCAAGGGAAGCTCAGCTTCCCCTAAAATGTCAAAAAATAAGTGATCAATAATATACTGTTGTGTGTACATGTCATTGACTAAATATGCGCTACAACGCACTCAACTTTTGTTCAGAATCAGCTTCTTATCAC
>BRDA01005460.1:9398-24474 GCA_036984385.1 Crenuchus spilurus | reverse complement strand
CATCTGGTTCACTTTCAGACTTTCGCCTATTTCTATTACTCCTTAGGACCTGGAAAATAAGTCTAGTCTTTGCTATTGTAAGCAAGTGCTACACAGACAAGAGAAAAATAAATAAAAATCTATGTACTATTACAGATATTATATTCTGACGTTGGACAAAGGTGAATTTGTGGATGAAGTGTAGGTATCCAAGTCCGTGTGAGAGTCCATGTTTACTGTGAGGCAAACATACAGCAATCAGTATTGAAAAAATGTATTGAAATTGAATAGCTGGTCCACTTGAATAGAGTCATCATGGCACATACAGATGCATCTAAAAAAATTGAATATCATTGAAAAGTTGATTTATTTCAGTAATTAAATTCAAAAAGTGAAACTCATACAGATTCATTAAACACAGAGTGTCTATTTGAAGTGTTTTCTTTTAATGTTGATGATTATGGCAGACACGCAATGAAAACCCAAAAGTCAGCACCTCAAAACATTACAATATTGTGAAAAAGTTATATACTGTAGACACAGGGTAAGTGGTGGTCCTAGCCCGTTTGGTGCCCTGGGCGAATAATCCCTCTGGTGCCCTTGTCCCTTCCCCCTCCTTGTTCGATCGACCAATAGTTTGTGTGCAAACACCAACCCAGTAAACAAAAGCTCACAAGTAACAGGGATAACTGCAGCCTTCCAAAGATTGTCAATGAAAAAAGATGATTCAAGAATTTCAGGATAGGTTCACAAGGAGTGGGCTGCTGCTGCAGTCAGTGCTTCAAGAGCCACCACACACAGGACATCCAGGACATGGCTGACAACTGATGCATTCCTTGCGTAAAGCAACTCATGAGCCAAAGACAGTATCAGAAGTGTCTTACCTGAGCCCCACAAAGATACCTTTTTGAGATACTGACTTTTGGGTCTTCATTGGTTGTCGGCCGTAATCATCAACATTAAAAGAAATAAACACTTGAAATAGACACTGTGTGATTAATCTATATGAGTTTCACTTTTTAATTGAATTACTAAAATAAATGAACTTTTCAATGATATTCTAATTTTTGAGATGCACCTGTAATCCAATCAGTGTGCTGAAATTGAAGTTGAGTAGAGCATATTGAGTAGAGCATACTTGTGTAAACTTGGTCCTAAATGTTATCTCCTCTGGTGGGGCAGGAGGCATTCTGATGAAATTTTGAGAGTACTGTTCACTTGTTGGTATAATTCCCCAGCAACAATAAAAAATCCATCTGGATGCAGACTTTGTTGTTTGTGAACTCCTGCCCTCAGTTCTTCCATGAGCTCTATGATTTGTACACGCTGCCATCTTGGTCCAAAAATGAGCTTTGATTGGTGATTTCAATTCACAGTAACTGAACTCCAAACTGGAAAAGAGCTGAATGAACAAGTTCTCTATGACTGTTTACAGTCTCCAGATAAAATAAGTCATTTTTATCTTAATGATTTGGATCGGGTTACACATTTGACTGTATATATACTGTAATGTCCTATATGTTTGATATGGGTTAATGGTTAATGAAAAATTGATATTTAATGAAATGACTCATATTCTATGAAACATTTTTTTATATCTAATTTTTCTGCAGCATGTAACCAATAAATAACTATTAATTATGGATTGTTTCTCCTGCTCCTGTTATTATTTTTATGGGTGGTAAGCCTGTCCTGTTTGCTTCACCATTTACTTATGATGTGCCTCATTGAGTGTATTTCAGCAGCCCCATTGGTCCTCATATAGCACTGCATCTAGAATCTCAGACTATTAGAGTATTTCATTTGGAGTTTGAGTGAACACCATTCTTAAAAAAGATGGGTTTTCAAGCGTACTTTAATAAGTAAAATGGTTCTATATAGAACAATGGACACTCAAAGAAAACCAAAGGCTTCTTTGCATGATGAAAAGGTTCTTCAGATTGATGATGAATTTATAACCTAATTTCTTTGACAAGCTCTTAAATGATAATGTACATTTTGTATTCAAATACAAGTAGTAAGCCTTATTGTTTTTTTTTTTCATAGACAATTTTGATTCAAGCCTTCGGCTTGCTCTCATCGGGCTTAGATTTAGTTTGTTTGATATTAAATATGTAAAGCTGCTTTGTGACAACGCCCATTGTAAAAAGCGCTATATAAATACATTTTGATTTGATTCATATGGTTTATCATCACATGCACAACTAATTTATTGTATTATAGGCATCTTTTCTATTAAAAATCTGCAAAAACGGTTTAATGACAGGATGCTATTAGTCAGTAATGTATACATTTCCAGAACGACATTTTTGTAAATGTTCGGACTGATTTTCTTTTACTCTTATACCTCTACTGGCATGCAAGTAGCAAATTACAAATAACATACAGTATTTAACATTATCCCCACAGTAATTTGCAGTAGAAGAGAACTTTACCAATTTTAATTGGTCCAGTAAACCCTTAAGGCTTACCCGTTAAATTTTTTTCTTTAGTCTTATTGAATCTGTACTTTTGTACTATTAGGATACAGTTTATTAGAAATAATCATCCTGTACACGCTTTTATCTAGTAGAACTATATTACAGGAGCACTTTGTTTTTATTCATCATTAGGTTTATATTTATCATTGGACAAGCATTACCACTGGAATGACACTGACATATGTCAAATTTAATCTAATGTTCAACGTGAAGCTGATGTCCATTTACAGTGAGGAAAATAAGTATTTGAACACCCTGCAAATTTGCAAGTTCTCCCACTTAGAAATCATGGAGGGGTCTGAAATGTTCATCTTGGATGCATGTCCACTGTGAGAGACATAATCTAAAAGAAAAAATCCAGAAATCACAATGTATGATTTTTTAATCATTTATTTGTGTTTGAACACCTGTGAACATCAATGTTAATATTTGGTACAGTAGCCTTTACAGAGGTCAAACGTTTCCTGTAGTTTTTCACCAGGTTTGCACACACTGCAGCAGGGATTGTGGCCCATTCCTCCACACAGATCTTCTCCAGATCAGCCAGGTTTCTCCAAAGATTTTCTATAGTGTTTAGGTCTGGAGACTGGCTAGGCCACTCCAGAACCTTGATATGCTTCTTACGGAGCCAGTCCTGGGTTATCCTGGCTGTGTGCTTTGGGTCATTGTCATGTTGGAAGACCCAGCCACAACCCATCTTCAGTGAGGGAAGGAGGTTGTTCCCTAAAATCCCGCAATACATGGCCTCGGTCATCCTCTCCTTAATACAATGTAGTCGCCCTGTCCCATGCACCACGAGGTGAGATCTTGCATGGAGCCCCAGTCAGAGGGAGAGTGACAGTCATGTTTAGCTTCTTCCATTTTCTCATAATTGCTCCAACAGTTGATCTTTTTTCACCAAGCTGCTTGGCAATTGCCCCGCAGCCCTTTTCAGCCTTGAGAAGGTTTACAATCTTGTCTCTGGTGTCATTGGACAGCTCTTTGGTCTTAGCCATGTTAGTAGTTGGGAGTCTTACTGATTGTGTGGGGTGGGCAGGTGTCGACCTCAAATAGGTGCTTCTAATTTAGAATAATAAGTGGAGCAGAGGTGGAACTATATATTTTATATATATATATATATATAGTGTGTGTTTGCTTTTCATCTGTAAATGTACACAATCATTAACTTGTGACAGGTTAAATAACTGTATTTAAACTCAAACTTTACTGTTTATAAACTCAAAAGTGCCTTAAAAACACACATTACATTTTGCGTGCATACCACAGAACAAATAAACAAAAGCATTTACAGGACAGACAACAACAACAGGACAGAATGAGTGCAGATGGTCTCGACATGTGGTGAAGTTACATAATGCCGTGTGTAGTGGTCTTCACTGGGTGATGCTTTCAGCCAGCAGTACTGAACTTAAAAGGCTGCAAAGTCTCCAGACATTAGTTTAAACTTCAGTACATTCACATCCTTAAAAAAATAAAAGTGAAATATATAAACCAACAAATGCTGCACTTCTTTCTAAATGTGAAGTGTTAAGGCTGATCAGAAGGAGTTCACACAGTTTAACACCGAACCAGGAAAAGTAATTACAGTGAGACTCCACAGCAGCTTTAGTGCATCATTTACTTATGAAGGATTCAGCATCACTGTGAAGTCCTCAGTCTGGAGCCGAGAGTTACTGACAGTACCGTGTTCAGATAATATAGCACTTAAATAAGCACAGTTCAGTGTTGTGTGAAATGAGGAACTCGCTGAAGAAAGTGCTAAACACAATGAAACAGAATGCTGGTTATGATCTGATTCAGAGTAAGTTACACTCCAAAAATGACCCTGAGGTCTGCCAGAGAGAGCTTGGTGAAGGAGGAGCTTGTTCCAGACAAGACTTTCTGGGCCAGTTCCTTCTTTTTCTCCTGCAGAGAGGAAATCTTATCCTCCACTGTTCCCTCACATACAAACCTGCAGAGTGAAGATACAACTGAGTCAAAGACAGCACAGGTTTGACTAGTAATACACTGATCCATCAGTCAGCTGATGTTTTTGTCAGCCTTATCAGTGTAGCCTCTGTAGCACAATGTTAGAGCTCCCCCTAGTGTCAATATCACCACTCTACAGGCAGATGAAGAATCCCACAGTAATTATTTGTTCATCTCCAAATAATTATAGCGAAAAAGAATGTCAAAATTTAGTCCAAAAGAGGTCTTATTTTATATATTTTTACACAAAGTGACAAGCCCATTTTGTTTTAATGGTGATACTTTTTAAATAGTAATTTACTCAAATGCAAAATGAAATATTTTAATACTTGGAGATACTGTCATAAGTCATTCTGATCCAACACAAACTAAAAAGGCTTGAAATGTGTCACTTCAGATGTAATGAATATAAAATGCAACAGTTTACCTGTATTTTATTTTTTATTTTTATATTTTAACAGATGCAATAAAAGAAATCGGCTGGCCTGCACTCTAAACATCAGCTTAAAAAAAAAAATTTATAATCAACTTTGGCCCAAACACACTGATATTTTGGAGGTGAAATATCTCAAATCACTGAAACCAATGATCATGTCATCAATGGACTCAAGATCACTACTAGAGATGCTTCAATATGGACTCTTCATTAACAACCCACTGTGACCGACACTGATATTATGAATGTAATGTAACAAATAATGTAATAGACTATAAAACCACAATACATTATGGCCATCAGCAGCCATTACAAGGATTCACAGAGTGGCCAGCAGAGGATACTGTTGGGCCAGGGAGAAAGAAAGTTCCCACTGTACAAACTAAAAATAAGACTCAGATGAAATATCAGTCGTAATGGCAATACGGGGCAGATAATTTACTTCTATATATCAGCACATAATACTATCAGTAATAATATAATACCGTAAGATATACTGAATCTTTAGTTACTTAGTTAAGAGTAGTATAATATTAGAAATCTAGACCAATAAAGATTTAATTTGTTGGAATGTAATATTTTATTATGGCACTTGAAACCACTAAAAATAACAAAAAATGCAATCAATGCAGAACCAGTAGAGGTTCTACACCAGATTTGTAGTTACATAATTCAAGTTTGTATGTTTCTTCAGATCAATGAGTTTATATTTATTGTTTACAATGTCAGCGTTCACTGGCCCAGTGTTACAGGTCTATACAACTCACCTGTGAATGGTAACATCCAGACGTTGACCCACCCTGTAGATTCGGTCACAGGCCTGGTCCTCCAGTGCTGGGTTCCTGTAAACAAACAGATAAAATTCAGTGGTACCACACACTCACAATTTACACAGGCATGTATAAAAAATTTAAACTAAATGAGCTTTTTAAGAGCTTACCAGTGCATGTCTATGAGGAACAGATGGTTCCCACCAGTCAGATTAATGCCCACTCCTCCAGCACATAAAGACACCAGCATTACCTGTAACATAGTATTCATTCAGACAACATGAAGTTCCCTTTTTAATGTTACATCACAATTTATTAAAGTGCATTCTTTTTTTATTTAACCCAATTTTCTCCCCAGTGGGTTTGGTAGCAAATCAAGCCGCCTATTTCATTGACTCTCCTCATCACTTGTAATGTCTCTGACTATAGAAGGTGCAGACTAACACAGGCCTCCTCTGATGCATGTGAAGTCAAGCTCCGCCTCTTTTCTAACTGCTGCTGATACATCACCACCAGGCAGCCAACGTGCCCGGAGGGAAGGGTAGGAGCCCCAGTTCTGATGGATCGCTTGGCAGAAGCCTGAACCAGCCGACATTATTTAGTAGAGATGGAGTCCCATCTTACCCGGCAAGAGAGAGCTCTCTCAGGCCCAGGCCTGGGATTAAAACTCACGATCCTCAGATCATAGTGACAGCACCTTAATCTGCATTATTATATTTTAAACATGATTATTCTGAGAAATTTGAACAGGATAACAGATTCAGTCAGATCCATCAGAATTACAACTAAACATGGCCCACATGAATATGCGGAAGCTTCATTCTTGTGTAGAAACACACCTGCGGTCCTTTAGCATTAGAGTTGAAATCCTCCACCAGGTCCATACGCTTCTTAGGGTTGACGGTACCGTCTATAACTCCAAAGTGCAGACCCATTTTCTTCAGGTGAACTGCAACGATGTGCAGCATACTGGTCCACTGTGACACAATCACACTGCCAAGACAAGTCAGTCTCACTGTCCATACAGCCAAAGGCTTAGGAAGGGAATGTGTGCAACATTTTAAATGTATGGTCATTAAAGGGCCCACATTTGTAAATCTTTTATTTTTCATGGAGACAGTTAAGACATAACAGACTGTATTTAACGGCCTTTGTAAGTAATAATCTCTCTCCTTACTGGCTGTTTGGTATTGAGGCAAATTCAAAACACTTTCACTATGAAGGACTGGTGTTAAGTCCTATTGGCCACACAGATTGGTATATGGTATGAAACATTTTTTTGGTATAATAAAAACAGGAAATTTGAGATGATCCATTTTTGCAGCTTATTTTACATTTAAGGACTGTATGCGAACAGTAAGATTTGCAGCTTTAACTACCTGTAATTAAAAAACAAAGAGCTAAAGTGAGGTTTTGATATGATATGGGCCCTTTTCAAAACGAGAGAAAACATATACCTGATGTCTAATGTCTACCTTTTTTGATTTTTCTTACGGATTTCCCTCAACTCTGTGAGGATGGCCGAAATCTAAAAAGAAACACAACAAATAGGTGAAATAAAATCCATTAGTACAGTTGTAAAGGGGTACAGATTTTACTAAAATTTACCAGAAGCGATTAATACATTTTTATCCAATCTAATCTAATTTGAATGTGCACAAGGAGCCCAGATGGACAGTGAATTTAATCCCACTGGAGTCTGAGGGTATTTCAGACACTCTGATGTAGTCTGACATAACTTCACTTTTGTACAAATTACACCCATCAAAAATTATTTAATTTCAAAGTGTTACACTGGCTTTTGTTCAGCACAAACTCAGCAACAACAGTGTCAAAACAGTAAGAGTGTCATAAATCTATATTTAAATTAAATCTGCTCTAAACTACTTTCCAAAACCTGTTTTCAGATGTGCTGATATTGTTAAAAACACTAAACATTTCTAGCCAAGATGTTTGAGCTCAGAACTGAATAAACAGAGGTCTTGGCTACACACAGGTCATTACAGTGTTTAGAAATTGTATGTGGTTTTATTTCTAAAGCTTAACTAATGTGAGTTGACGTGTGTTTTACTCATACAGTGGTTCCTAGATTTAATATTCATGAGATTGGTGTGAGGTGAAAGGTCTTTGTTCAGGTGAGCGCTTGTTTATAGAGACCAAATAGGCATTTTCACACATTCCTGGGCTGCTAATCCTCCACTGGCATGTCTAGTAGGGGTGTCCCGATACAGCTTTTTCATTTCCGATACGATACCGATATGGCAACCTTGAGGAATGGCCGATACCGATATCGTCCGATAACGATATCAGCACAAATTATACACTTTTATGACTTATTTTGTACTGTAAATGTAAAAAGTCTTGAACGAGTGAAAATTTTCAAACAGAAAACAATATTCAACAACAGCATGTATGACAAAAACTGACCCATTTATTATTACCCATTTATTATTACCCAATGGGTAACATGAATTATAAACTTAAACAAGAATATTCAACTGAATAAAATTAAAATAAATAAATTAGAAGACTCTGAAAAATAACCTCAATAAATCCAACAAAATAAAATATATGTTTAAAGCGCTAAACAAACAATGCAAGGTCACTTATTTTTTCTGTTCTTAGTCTTGACTAAAACAATAGTGTGAACAAAATAAACACATAATTCTTTTAACATATTTAATTAGTCAGTTAACTAACTATGGCTCAGTCTCTGATTTCTGCAGTCCAAGCATGATATGCATATTTGTTTTTTTTAGGAAGATGAGCATTTCAGCATGCTGAGCTGTCAGCTTGCTCCTGTGCTCCTCAATGATAATAGATGCTGAGCTGAAGAGCCTCTCGCACTCGACACTTGTGCAAGGAGCACAGAGGAACTTGGCAGCTGTTGCTGCCAGGGTGGGAAATCATGCTTGGTTGACTCTCCAGTAATGTAAAGGACTGTTCTTACGTTCAATAGGAGCCTCACAGAGGTAGCTCTCCATTTCAATGATTGCCCCTGGGGTGATCTGCTCAGAAGGACCTGCTGCTGTGCTGCTCTCCTCCAGTATCTCATCGAAGATACATTGTTACAGATTTTGCACTCGGCTGTAACGTCTTTTTCAGATTTGACCGAAAAATACTGCCACGCTGCCGACATCCAGGGTTCTAAATTAACTTTTTTGATCACCAGCCAATGTGGCTGGTAACTCTCTAAAGTTACCGGCCAATCAGAATTTCCACTAGCCAAATTTTATGCTGTAAAAATGAGAGAAATGAGTGCCACTGAATGCATTTGATCTATCTATCTTTCTATGTATATATATATATTATTTGAACCACGTCTTCAGTGCTCTTCTTCAGAAGCGACATCAGAATCTGAGCTACTCTCATTTTTTGCTGCACGTTTGTGCACAAAGTTAGGCCCAGCTGCCCCAGTCTATCCAAGTCCTAACCACCGCCGCATTTAGGTTAAAAGTCTTTACTAAGCTAACGTTAACTCCCTCCTCTTTCAGTGTGCTCTATGTTTAGTTCTGGCCCCGTTTACTTCACTTCTCCCTGGAGTTGCTCTATGAAGTCTGTTCAGTGGTGTTAGCATTCATTTCCATGGTTTCTCAAGCTATTTTCACTACAAACTGCGCACAGCCAATGGGCGTATAATGTCATGACGTAGCGCAGGAGTGCACACACTTTTTCAGCCTGCGAGCTACTTATCTAATAACTAAGTCAAAATTATCTACCTAATATAAAAATGCAAGACATATCTATTTATAAATATACTGACAATTTATGTGTAAAATGTATACTGGTGTACCTTGAATAACTACATGTTTTGTCATTAGCCTACTTTACTCTGATGACTTGCACTGAATGGAATCAGTCAGGGATGCAGAGTCTGGACAGTAGTTGCTGATAGCCAGCCTCAAGAAAACCTCCAAATGATCATTGGTCATAGTGGAACGATACTTGGACTTAATGATCTTTATGTGTGAAAAGGCTGACGCCAAAAATAATGCAGTCAAGACAAACACACTTCAAAAATGACAGTAAAAGTCCTCCTCCACTCCGTATGGAAATGCTCAGTTTTAGGTTTCTTACACAGGCAGAACAAACATACATGTTAAGAACTTACAGTGACAGGAGAACACGGACTACTAGCCAACTTGAAAAAACGCTGGTTTACAAGTCCAGATGATGAAAGGAAAACTGCCAAAAATGCAGAAAAGGTGCTTGTTTATGGCAGTTTTCTGTCACACATTGGGCTGGAGGTTTTTGGGGATCTGGCAACCCTAATCGCAACTCCGTAAACAGAGCTGGTCGTCTATAATTCTTAAGAATAATAATCAAATCATAGTTAATTTGACATACAACACACAAGAATAATATTTTTCTTGTAATATATAAATATAAATATATAATAAAAGTATTATACTCTTGTAAAAAGACATCGCAACCAGGGTTGCCAGGTTTGTGAAAATGCATTCACCGGTAAACCTTCCGAGGGGGGATGCAGGGATTTTTGCACTAAATAGAAAATAAAATGAAGAATATAATGATTTATTTTTTATGCTTTTGTGATTGTGTGCTTTAGATTTTATCAATAGATAGATTTTATTTAGATAGTATCAGCTTGTGTATGGCAGTTTTCTGGCTGGAGGATTTGGGGGATCTGGCAACCCTGAACGCAACTCTGTAAACAGAGCTGGCCGTCAATAATCCTGGTGGACATGAGTGACATGAACATTAGAATACCGCAGAAATCCATCGAAGAAAGATTGAGAGACGCCCTAACGTTAGGATACTTTTCCTTCCCTTAGTTAACATACCGAGGCCGGGGCCGGATAGCACTGTGTATGCCGTAGGTTGGATGGCGAGGACGGATGATAGGCTGACGTCTATTTTTTTAATGCCATGCGATCTACCTACACTACCTTTGCGATCGACCGGTGCACCCCTGACATAGCGTTTAGGCATATAGTGTTCATTGAAATGTAGGAAGTACTGCCAGGGGATGAATGACCGAGAACGGAGCCTTCTGTATCATGCATGTAATGCCTCTTGCATCACTGGCCAAATTGGCTAGTAAGTTTTTATTAACACCCGCCAAAATGATTTTTGGCTACTTTCACGTTAGCCCGCTGTTGTTGTGATCACGTGGGGTCTGCATGCTGGATCCATTCGCGGCTGGATATAAACGCTGGAGTGGAGTAAGCAGACTACTGGATTTGACTCCTTATATCGGAGCGCTTTTATCGGAGATTTTTTATGCTGTCCGATAAAATCCGATAATGTTTTTATGGCTGTTATCGGACCTGTATCCAATATCAATATCGGATCGGGACACCCCTAATGTCTAGGATTACCATGTTGTCATCATATGAATGGCAGATTGTGTAAATGGGTAAGAAAAAATGTGATGTACTCAAGAGTCACAATCTGCATCTGCTTATTTATGCTTCTTTCACAAATATCTAAAAGTACATTCAACCTACATATATTTGAAAATAGACCCGTTAAGGTTTCCGGGGTATGTTTAGTTTTGTTTCTAGGATAATATCTTAAATGAAAAAAGTTATACAAGTGTTTTTGCAAAATTTGGGTTTTATCCCTAGAGTGAGTGTGCAGACTGCAGAGGGTTAATGATTTAATTGAGCTTGATTAACAACACTCATATTGACTGGTCACAGTAGTTGTTTGGTCTGTAGTATGACTGCATTTCTATTTTTACTGTTAATCTTACATCTCGTGCTTTTATCCATTCTCTTATCCACGGTAAGTTACCTTGGTGCTCTCACGACTCTCCTCAAAGTGCTCAGAAGGGAAGCGATTGCCGTTGAGGGACACGGTAGCTTTGGGGTTGGACTGAGACGGCTCAGACAGAGACAGAGCACACAGCTGCTCCTCCAGAGACAGAGCGATGCCATCACCCTGCAGCTCTGACTGATCCAGCGTCTGAAACACACAAAAAGCCCCCAAAGAGTAAAAGAACAACTTAAAAGTGACTGTGAGCACAGTGTGTGTCTGACGTGTGAGAAAGTTACCTTCTTAAGCAGAGACAGATGACAGCAGCACTGTCTGAGGCGCAGCAGAAGGGACAGGATGTGGATGGTGCTGGAACCCTGAGACTGCTGAGAGGCGGGTATCGTCTCCTGGGACATCCCAAACTCACGTGCGACTGAAAGACAAACACTTACAGATAAGACACATTATGGGCATTGTTGTATTTGAGTTTAAATGAGGACAAAGGAGTTAAACCTGAATGTATTTCATGCTCGTGGTGATGAGTTGGATGCCAAATTGACTATCACTTTAAATAATTAATGCTCTGCCAGATTTCAGAACATTTCTTCATTTAAGATCCTGAGCTCTTCCCTGGCTGAACTGGGATATTTTGCATTTGAAGAGAATGCAGGAAGGCTGAGAGTGAGAAAATGTTCAACTTCCTGCTGGTGATGAGATATAATACATAAAATTATAATACAGATGAGATGCAATAAAAATCTTACCTGCAGGGGGACCCACGAGCCCACATGGCCCTATTATATTTTTATTATTTATGCTTCCCTGGTTTATTTATGTATGTGTTTTATTATTTTTATGCAAATTAGACTCAGCTCTCTGTAAACCCGTCTAGCTGATTGTGTTTATTTTTTACTTGTTGGCATTTTTCATGTGTTTACACAACATATTCCTATTTGATATGAAATAAATAATTTGACATTCATATAAGTGATTTACACTGAATTCTACAATGAAAGAGAGATCTTGACAAAAATAATGTCACTTTCTGATGTCCACATTGTAACAGTAAAAAACAAATCATCATTTTAACAGTATCAGTGTCAAAAGAGTTGATGAGGTAACAAATACAGTGTATCACAGTAGTGAGTACTCCCCTCACATTTCAGCAGATATTTAAGTATATCTTTTCATGGGACAACTCTGACAAAATGACACTTTGACACAGTGAAAAGTAGTCTGTGTGCAGCTTATATAACAGTGTACATTTATTCTTCCCTCAAAATAACTCAATATACAGCCATTAATGTCTAAACCACCGGCAAAATTTTCCCAACCTGCCTGAAATCCACATTCACTGTTTTTTCATTTATTTGGAGCCGCCATGTCTACCCAAAACCTCAGGAACATTACTGTAGGTGTAACGTTAACGTTTTGCATTGGGGGAAAAGGAGATGTGGAGTGTTTTAGATGGTTTTACATGATAGCGACATCCAGTGTTCAAACTAGGAATCTCGATTTTTTTTAAAAACCTGCTTAACAGCGGGCCACCTTTCATTTAATTTCTAAAATACCTAACGGGCCGTTCCAAAAATGTTAATGTCAAACTATGGACATGCCTGTTTCATATTTTATTCACAATAGGTCTATGAAATTTGCAAATCACTGCATTCCGTTTTATTTTTGGGGGTAATTGAAGTTGTACTAGGTATAAAAGAGTTTTCCTCATCCCAAGTGATAATTACTATCATTATGTGAATTGTATAACAGAGCCAGTCAACAGTTTGGACTCAGTTTTCTAACCTTTGTCAAAGGGATTGCCACTGTGTCCTTCTTTAGTGTCTCCTCCCTCATGCCTTTTCAGATACGACTGAAGTGTGGACCTGTGGCAGAGGAAAACTCAGAGCTCCAAACAATAGTATGTAGATATGATGCCCTTAACAGCCTGAGTGCTCTGCTTTACCTGGACTGAGCAAAAACTACATCATAAACCGACTGCTCCTCCTCAGAGAGCTTCACCCTGTGAACTTCACAGTTACGGTCAGGCAGACACACCTAACAGAAGAAAACAAGAGGTTAATGTCTGCTGTGGAGTTTCACTGAGCATGTGCCCATAATATGTCCCGTAGGTACGTACCAGAGGCTTGCCTGTAGAGTCGAGCTGGTCTTTGGTCCTGCGGAGCAGTAGAGACCTGGTGAGGATGTTGAGTCTCTCTCCTCCTCTCTTTGAGCCATTGTCTACCTGAGCCTTCCACAGCTTATATTCATCAAAGGGAGAACACCGTAAAAACCTACAACACAAGCATCAAGCTAGCATTAACCACAAAAACATAATGTGATGGAAGGCAGGCTGGGAAGCTAAGAAAACACAGGCATCGTACTTCAGCAGAGAATACATGTCCAGCAGGTTGTTCTGGATGGGAGTTCCAGTGACGGCCCAACGTGCCCTGGCCCGCAGCTTGCACACAGCCATGGAGGTCTGGACTTTGGGGTTCTTGATGTTGTGAGCCTCATCCAGAATCACACGAGCCCAAGCGACACGTAGAAGAGGAGCCATCTCTGAAGCCTAGGCACAAAGACGAAGGCCTGCTTAATAAACAGTCACTGGAGAATCTTAAACTTTAAGAGAAAATGGTTTATTTGTGACACAGCTGCAGGTGAGAGATTTCAGTGCTACGTAAGGGCAGACGATGGTTAAAACAAGGACAATTTTTTATATACAGTACCAGTCAAAAGTTTGGATACACCTTCTGGACATTCAGTGGGTTTTCATGATTAAAATGTTCTGCATTGTAGATTAATACTAAAGTCATCATAACTATGAATAAACACATCTGTAATTATTTAGTAAACAAAACAGTGTTAAACCAGAATATGTTTATATTTGACATTCTTCACAGTAGGCACCTCTTGCTTAGATGGCAGCTTTCTTGGCATTTTCTCAGTCAGCTTTATGAGGTAGTCACCTGGAATGACTTTCAGTTAACAGCTGTGTCTTGTCAAGAGTTCATGACTTGCATTTATTGCCTCTTAATGTGTTTGAGACATCAGTTGTGTGTCTACTTTGAAGAATCTAAAATCTGAAACATGTTTTGGTTTGTTTAACACTTTTAAGTTTACTACATGACTCCTTATGTGTTCATTCATAGTCTGGATGACTTCAGTATTCAATTACAATGTAGGAAAAAATAATGAAAACATTGAATGAGAATAAAAACTTCTGACTGGTACTGTATGTGTGTGTGTTGGTGGATAATGAGAATTTGAACCATGAACATGTCTGACTGTGCTTGGAAATAAGTCAGTTAACTTCCATTTTCCATTTAAACAATCATTTACACACATTTTCCTCCAACTCAGTGTTTCATACCGTAGGCTCAGAGTCTGTACTGGGTCGTTCTGCATCTTCTTTCTGAACAGGAACTTCTTTAGAGACCAGACTGTATGTAGTGATCACCACATCATGCTCAGCCAGTCTGGAGAGAAGATGAGAGAGTGAGAAAGACACAGCAGAAATGAAAAAGCTCAGTAACCTGCTTTAATGTCCCTAAAGATGTGAAATAGTTACAGGGTGTCAGTAATACTGCTTGTGTGATGTGTCTTACACGCTTGTGCTTTTCTGTCGGTTCGGCCCATGATAGAGATACACACTCAGTCGACTGTTCTTTACATATTTCTCAATCTCCTTCTTCCAATGATGCAAGAGAGAGGCGGGGCAGATGACA
>BRDA01005459.1:0-14206 GCA_036984385.1 Crenuchus spilurus | reverse complement strand
CAGACATGCAAGCTGCCCATGCCACAAGCACTCATGCAACCCCATACCATCATTGATGCAGGCTTCTGAACGGAGCATTGATAACAACTTGGGTTGTCCTTGTCCTCTCTAGTCCGGATGAAATGGCGTCCCAGTGTTCCATAAAGAACTTCAAATTGGGACTCATCTGACCACAGAACACTCTTCCATTTTGCCACACTCCATTTTAAAAGACCCCTGGCCCAGTGCAAACGTCTGAGCTTGTGGAGCTTGCTCAGACATGTACTTCCTGTACTGTCTTTGCACTGTAGAGTTTCAGCTGGCAACGGCGGATGGCACGGTGGATTGTGTTGACTGACAATGCTTTCTGGAAGTATTCCTGAGCCCATTCTGTTATTTCCTTGACAGTGGCATTCCTTGTTTGAGGTGCAGTGACGTTTAAGGGCCCGGAGATCACGAGCATCCAGTAGAGTTTTACGGCCTTGACCCTTATGCACAGCGATTCTCTGAATCTTTTGATGATGTTATGCATGGTTGATGATGATAACTTAAAAGTCTTTGCTATTTTGTGCTGGGTAACACCATTCTGGTATTGCTGCACTATCTTTCTGCGCAACAATGGTGGAATTGGTGATCCTCTTACCATCTTGGTGTCAGAGAGACACTGACACTCTGAGAAGCGTTTTTTATACCCAATCATGTTGTCAATTGACCTAATTAGTGTTAATTGGTCTTCCAGCTGTTAGTTATACGCTCAGTTTCCTTTTTCCAGCCACTTATTACTACTTGTCCCAACTTTTTTGGGATTTGTTGACACTGTGAAATTTTGAATCAACATATTTCTCCTTTAAAATGTTACATTTACTCAGATTAAACTTTTGATCTGTCATCTATGTTCTATTACGAATAAAATATTGACATTTGCCATCTCCACATCATTGCATTCAGTTTTTATTCACAATTTGTTTAGTGTCCCAACTTTTTTGGAATCCGGTTTGTAGATCTTTGGAAAACCATTGATTAGCATGTTAGTCTATGACCTAGTCAGCTCTTTTATGTATACTGTATTTCCTTGGAAAAATCAAGGTAAGCTTTTAGGAAGCAAGTTTTACACATCTTATTCCTGTCTGTAATTGTGTCTGTTTGGAATACATTATCTGTGCTCTGGCAGGGTTATGAAACTCATGCAGATTCAACATCTTGACAATATTTTATGAGAATTTCAGTCTGTTAAAATTCCAAAGCAACATTTTATATACTTCAGTCTGCTTTTGGTGCAGCTAACAATCTGACATCCAACTTTCAGAATGAAGGGATTTTGCACTGTGTGTGTGTGTAGGTGTGTGTGTGTGTGTGTGTGTGTGTGTGTGTGTTTGGAAGTCATGAATTAATTAGTGTTATTGATTGTCTTTGTGCAGATTAAAATCATAAACAGTGTGAGAAGCAAGGACACGAACCTTGTGTCAAAACCCATCATCCTTCACAATGAAAGGATAAACACACACACACATACACACGTGCATGCATGCGCCCACACACACAAACACACACAGTTGAGTTTTTCTATGTCTAAAGACATGGGCCCATGTATTATATTATTACTGGTATATTAAAATACAAACCGGATTCCCAAAAAACTGAATGCAATGATGTGGAGATGGCAAATGTCAATATTTTATTCGTAATAGAAAATAGATGACAGATCAAAAGTTTTAAAGGAGAAATATGTTGATTCAAAATTTCACAGTGTCAACAAATCCCAAAAAAGTTGGGAAAAGTAGCAATAAGTGGCCGGAATAAGGAAATTGAGCATACAATGAACAGCTGGAAGACCAATTAACACTAATTAGGTCAATTGACAACATGATTGGGTATAAAAAGAGCTTATCAGAGTGTCAGTGTCTCTCTGAAGCCAAGATGGTAAAAGGATCACCAATTCCACCATTGTTGTGCAGAAAGATAGTGCAGGAATACCAGAATGGTGTTACCCAGCGTAAAATAGCAAAGACTTTTAAGTTATCATCATCAACCGTGCATAACATCATCAAAAGATTCAGAGAATCTGAAACAATTGCTGTGCGTACAGGTCAAGGCCGTAAAACTCTACTGAATACCACTCTCAAGGAAATAACAGAATGGGCTCAGGAATACTTCCAGAAAGCATTGTCAGTGAACACAATCCACCGTGCCATCCGCCGTTGCCAGCTGAAACTCTACAGTGCAAAGACGAAGCCATTTCTAAGCAAGCTCCACAAGCTCAGACGTTTGCACTGGGCCAGGGGTCTTTTAAAATGGAGTGTGGCAAATTGGAAGACTGTTCTGTGGTCAGATGAGTTACGATTTGAAGTTCTTTATGGAACACTGGGACGCCATGTCATCCGGACCAGAGAGGACAAGGATAACCCAAGTTGTTATCAACGCTCCGTTCAGAAGCCTGCATCACTGATGGTATGGGGTTGCATGAGTGCTTGTGGCATGGGCAGCTTGCATGTCTGGAAAGGCACCATTAATGCAGAGAACTATGTTCAGGTTCTAGAACAACATATGCTCCCATCTAGACGTCATCTCTTTCAGGGAAGACCCTGCATTTTTCAACAAGATAATGCCAGACCACATTCTGCAGCAATCACAACATCATGGCTACGTAGGAGAAGGATCCGGGTACTGAAATGGCCAGCCTGCAGTCCAGATCTTTCACCTATAGAGAACAGAGCGACAAAGAAGGCCCAAGACGATTGAATAGTTCGAGGCCTGTATTAGACATGAATGGGAGAGCATTCCTATTTCTAAACTTGAGAAACTGGTCTCCTCTGTCCCCAGACGTCTGTTGAGTGTTATAAGAAAAAGGGGGGATGCCACACAGTGGAAAAAATGGCCTTGTCCCAACTTTTTTGGGATTTGTTGCCGCCATGAAATTTTGAAACAACATATTTTTCTTTTAAAATGATACATTCTCTCAGTTTAAACTTTTGATCTGTGATTTGTGTTCTATTCTGAATAAAATATTAGCTGTTGGCACCTCCACATCATTGCATTAAATTTTTATTCACAATTTGTTTAGTGTCCCAACTTTTTTGGAATCCGGTTTGTATTAAATGCTTTGTTTTTTCATTTTATTAGTATTCATAATTTGTAAATACCTAATTTTATAAGATTTTATAAATGACTGCATACACAAAAATACTTAAAAGTGACTAATATAAGTATTCCATATAATAATAAAAAGATTTACTTGATTCTATTGTCTGCTTTTTACAGTATGCTTTTCTTGTCTTTGTGTTGTTTGGATCCTATATTTTGGTTTTTGTTCTCATGTGTTTACATTAAGTCTATATCTTAGCCACCAACTAATGGGTGCTTTCCAGTACATTGTATGTATATACTTTCCTTTGTTCAGTATCATTATCAGTATCATTGTCATCATATCTATTTATATCTCATATGATATCTATTTATTTATCTCAGCATGATATACCCAATAGCCAAAATATTAATAGCAACATTAATAAAAAAGGTGAAGTGACTTGACGGTAAACATGGCACTGTCCCAGCTTTTTGGAGTGTGATGCATGAATCAATTTCTAAAGGTGTTTATATTTAAAAAATAAAATTAAACTCATCACTGAAAACACTGAAAATATTATTTGCCCATTGTCTGTTAAATAAATGCTCAAGTGAATTAACAAAATGACAAACGACATTTTTAGAAAGTCATATTTTTTCTGGAAATGGTGTTTGTATGTTTTGTGGTATTAAGTTATATATAACATTAGCAACGTTTTTCTATGGTTTTCTTTTTTTGCTTTATTTTTCCACTGAATTTCATACATATTTACACAAACACAGACCTACTTAAAAGCAAAAACCAGAACATTTATGTCAGCAGAAAGGAAAAGAGCAGAAAAAACAATGTAAATATTATGCAGAAAAGTTGTAATAAATTAATTTAATTTCAAATTTTAAAACAAATACTAATTTTATTAGCAAATGTATTGCTGTTTTAAAGTTTTGTAAAGTAGTTTCACATTAAACTTTTAACACATTTATTTTAGTGCTATCAAACAATTCAAATATTTAATTGTGATTCATTTCCATGTGCAGAGCAGTTAATCATTATTAATCATTACTGAATGGTTGATTAAAGCATTAACATCCCAGCAGTATTCTGTTATAATAATGTTTTTAAATTATTTAAAATAATTTCTCTGATTCACTGCTTTGATAGATAGATAGATAGATAGATAGATAGATAGATAGATAGATAGATAGATAGATAGATAGATAGATACTTTATTAATCCCTTGTGGGAAATTCAGGTCCCAGCACTGCTGGCAGGGCAGCCGCTTGCGCAGCGCCAACCTTTCAAGCTTTGATCACTTGAACCCCACTCTCTTCATTCACTCGTAAGCTCACTCAGGTCCTGCTGCAATATGTCTCATGCATTGAACTGAAGGGGTCTGTTTAAACAGCACCTGTAGGGAGTGGACCTGATTTTGGACAGGTAGTGAAATTTGGACACAATGATTAAATTAACATCTCTCAAGTTCGGTTCCCTTCATTTACCAAAGAGCCTTTCAAAAGAACCAGATCACTTATAAATGCAACATCATAGCCTTAACTCTGTTTCAGAGCCTTAACCCAGTGGAGTTTGATGGATTTTCATACACTCAGGGGTAGTTTGGCATGCGTTCACTTATACAAATTACACCCCTCTAAAATTATTTTTTTCCAAAGTGTTACACAGGCTTTTGTTCAGCACAAACTCAGCAACAAAAAGTGACGATGTGTTTCACTCATTCAGTGGTTCCTAGATTGAACATTTATGAGATAGGTACTCCACCCATTGCATGTCCATAATTACCATGTCATTATCATATGAATGACATATCATTTGGAAGGAAAATATTCACAACCGTCTGAGTCGTTCTCAAAAAAAAGTCTCTGCTTAGTTAAGCTCCTCTCACAAATATCTAAAAATATATTTCAATTCATGCTATATATATTTGAAAAGCAAACCCTTTAAGGTTTCCAGTGTATGTTTCATTTTGTTTATAGGATAAAATCTTGCAAAGAGTTTTTTGCGGAATTTTGTTAATATGCTGCCAGCGGGATCGTGGGCTTGAGAGTGTAACATCTCTTACTTTGATGTGTTATTTCTGCCTTAAATTTTATATTTTACAGTAAATGATTGTACTGTGCAGAAATATTGAAAAACCACACCACAGAACAATATCTGGTCCTATAAACAGACTCAAAATTTTGGATACTCCTGGTTAGATCACTGTTTATAAAAATTCACATTTTCTCTGCAGAGATCAAACTTCTGCAAATTGTAATGCACAGTTATTGCATATTTCATGAATTGATTAAATAAAGAAAATTAAAACGTAAAACTTGGCATCGATTTGTAGAGGATGTGACATTGGCCAGGTTTCTCATTGTACGGTGGTCTTTTTCTGTTGGAAAGGGTAGAGGGAGGATGACAGATTGTCAAGCAACAGATGGGCTACAGTGACTTATACCTACAATGTGCACCTTTATGGTAAGAGATTTTGTACAATGAAAAGTTATTTTAATGTGATGGAGGATTAGTTTCTTTGTAATTTTAATTGTTTGACTGTGTGTGCTGCCAGACAGACAGATAGCTCTCTCATTGTGGCGCCTGCTGCTTCTTAAGTTTTGCACGATGACGTCCACCTCTATAAAATCCATCCCAAACACTGCCCTGTTGCCATGACTCCCAGACACACACTCCATCAGTATGTGTGTTTTTGAAAGCCACTCCTCCTGGGAGGCTGCACCCGTCTTCTGTGGGACAGAACAGCTGGGGTTACATTACATTATTTTCACCCCAATTATAGCTATGATTCCCAAATGGCTGTCCAGTCTTACAGACTGTATGTCAGAGTGGACACTTAGCATAGAAAGTAACCCAAAAATAATCCACCAAACTTTTCTCTCAGAACACTTATCAACCATAACATTAAAACCAATAACACTTGTATCTACACTTACTTTCCTTTTTATTAGCTCCACTGACCATATAGGTGCACTTTATAGTTCTACAATAACAGGCTGTAGTCCATCTGTTTCTCTGTATACTCTGTATTCTCTCTTATCCTCGTTTAACCCTGTTCTTCAATGATGGACCACCACATCTATTATTTGTGTGGTGGAGCATTCTCAGCACTGCAGTGACAGTGATGTGGTGGTGGTGTGTTAATGTGTGTTGTGCTGGTACAACTGGATCAGACATTTTTGGAGTACCTCAGTGTCACTAATGAAGCAAAATAGTCAAGCACAAAATAGAGTCAAATAGTCAGTGGCCAAAAATACCCAGTCAACAGCATCCTGTGGACAGCATTGTGACCAGCAGTGAATGAGGACAACCAAAACAAACTTTGGAACAGTACTTAAGCTACTGTCTCTGACTTTACATCTACAAGGTGGGCCATTAATTTAGGCGTATCTAATAAAGTGGACAGTTTAAAACCTCTGTTCTGTTGTGCCTGATCCACTCTTGCCAGCACAACACTTAACACAGTTATACCTGCTCTGTGGTGACCTGTGGGGGGTCCTGACAATTGAAGAACAGGGTGAAAGGAGGGTAACAAAGTATACAAAGAAACAGATGGACTACATTCTGTACTTATATAACTACAAAGTGAACCTGCATGGTCAGTGGAGCTGATAAAACACACATGTATATGTGTAAATACAAGACATTTTAATGTTATGGGTGTTCAGTCTATTCTAATGAAATAAAAATGATTTTAAAAAGTTAAAAATGTACTTTTTAAAATATTATTTTTATTGATTGTAGCAATCCAACATTCATTCAGCTACATTTCACATGAATGATAATGAATACAATGCATTGTTCAGTCTGTAATTAGGTGTGTCCATTCTTTTCATAATCTTCCATTTTTCTATTCAAAGCTGTTTTGCAAGGCTTAAGAAGCTGCAAGGCTTGTTCCCAGGATTTAGGCATCACTCTCCCTCTCCTCCAGCCGATGGGAACCAGAGAGATAGTGGTCAATCAGTGTTTGTTCAGTCTCTCCACAAATATCCCGTCCTCGGACTGGGACAGGACGAAGGAAACGGCCCAATGTCCGTCCTCTGAACGCCAACGCTGGTGGCTCCCAGCGACTCTGAGAAGCGCTAACGCTAACCGTGCTAATAAATTTAACATGTCCAGCTTTGTTTTGGTTTCATCAGAGCTAATCTCCAGCGCAGAGCAGAGGGAGAGCTGAGTGTGTTTACACTAGAGACTCTGATGGATGGCTGGAGCTTGCTCTCTTTCCTCTCTGCATTTCCATAACCAGGCTCAATGAAAGGCTAGCGTTGTCAGAGATGGGCCACAAATGGGGCGTTTATAAAATTTAGCTTTGGATGGCTAATGCCTAATGTCTGTATGATGTCAGAAGTAATGGTATGTAAATGGTAATGATATGCGTCATAGAAATTAGGCATGTTCTTAAGTGCCCTTAACCGTGGATGTCACATAGCACAGCTGGGGTTTGACCCTGAATCCTAACTAGACTCACCTTTGCACTACACGTGTAACATTCAAAAGTCAGGATATATAAATTTCTGATTCATGCTCAGTGTACAAATGTCTTGTATCAAGTATTGTTAAGTCTAATCTGAAGTCTAAATCTGATGAATTTGGGCTAGGTTTAGAATCAACACATGAGACTTGAGTTTTCAGTTTATACTATTATGCTGATTTTATAGCCCATTGAACCACTCTACTAATATTAGCTCATTAGCACAGAAAACTACACCCAACTTATACTTATGTGTGAAGGTTAGGGATAAGCCTGGTCATGGACTTCAGAGCATTTTGAAATAAGATTCTCCATTAAAAGGAAAAATACAACAGTAAGCTTAACCCCTGTCCATGAAACCAGTCATCTGTGTTTATATATTTTGATATAAAGTTACATTGTGTACAATTAGGATAAATAATGTCTTTAAAATGTGTTGTAAAATCTGCAACAGTTACTACAAAATAACATTTGTGGATGGAATTTGCAATGGTGAATTGGTTTCAATACTCCTTATTTGGTAGTTTTATTAAATGCCAAATATTCAAACACTGATCACATATCAGCTTTCCAATGGGATGAATGGGCTGGGGATGGACCTTGGATGGTTCTTGTCCTATTGATCAAATACAAAGTTTTTAGTATCTGCTGGTAACACTATCTTCTCTGGCTGATCTTACATGTGGGGTACCTCAGGGTTCCATTATTGGACCAGTTCTATTTTCTCTTTATATGTTTCCTCTTGGTGTCTTAAATAGGCATTTTAATATTTCTTTTTTATTTTTATGCAGATGATACACAGCTGTACAGCTTTCTGTTAAACAAAATTATTTTAGTACAGTAGCTAACTTAATTGAGTGCATTGAAGCTGTTAAGGACTGTAGGAACTGCAATTTTCTTAAGTTAAATGAGGACAAAACAGGTTCTGAATGTTGGTTTTGATAACATTCCTAGGGATATGCAGGTGGCTCTTTGGTCACTCACATCAAGAGTTAATGCTTTTCCTAAGAAAAGTGCTGATTTTGTCTCCCAGTTAAAAATTTCAATGCATATTAAGAAGTTTGTTCAAGAAATATTGCAAAAATTAAAAAGGTTTTAAGTTCATGATTTAGAAAGAATTATTCACGCTTTTGTTTCATCTGTGTTGGACTATTCCAATGCTTTAAATATCAAATTACTCTTAAAACTCTGGTCCTCACATACATCTACATGGTGAAGTGCCTGAATATTTATGTGAACTCCTAGTCTCTGAACACCAGTACTACTAAGCTGTGGAATAGTTTTCCATATCATATTAGACTTCTCAGAGTCCATACCTTCTTTTAAAAGTGTTTAAAGACCTACTTTCATTCCTGAGCTTTTGAGCATTACTATAAGTGATGTCCTTCTTTCTCTCTGTTTTAATTTTAATTATTTTGTTTGCTTTGTTTACCTTATTATTTTATTTATTTATTTATTTAATGTTTTACTGTTTTATTGTGAAGCACATTGTAACAATTGCTTTGAAAAGTTCCTACATGTCCAAACTTGTTTGTTGTATGAGTACCTTTTACAAAGACAAGTAATCTGATGATCTCAGTGTATAAATGGAAGTTCATGTTGAGTATTCAACTTACAGTAGACGTCTGGAATCTGACTTACTTTTAACCCTTGTTTGAACGTAATTTAGCCCCAGGCACAGGACACTCTTTTATTACGTTTGACAGCTGATTTCAAACAAGTGCTCATTTCTAAGTGTATAAGTCAGTCTATCTGTGTTGTATCATATTCATAATCTTTGCGTGCATTAATATGTGTGACTGTGTTGAGGGAGATTCCACAGCAGGATGACACATCAGACTAGCAAACCTCAAAGTAAATATTTCAGTGCAATTCATAACGTGTTTGCACTTATTAATGCATGTCTGAAATGAGTAATGCATAACATGCGTAGATAGTGGTGCTGCACCATGGGAAAATTAATTCAGCAGGATGCATTGCACATTGGGTTATAGCTGAGTGCAGACGTACAACCCAAGCAAAAGGTGTCTTTATCCTGGTAAGAGAGGGAACAGGTGATAACCCTGAGAACTTCTGTTTTCATATAACTTCAGTGCTACATCATCTGCTTCTTCATACATATAAACATTTACTCATTTCATTTGTAGAACACAGCACTGATGTCATATCATGTCACCTCATAACCTTACTTTTTCATTTGTTGTTACTTCATGGGAAGACAGAAGTCGTTCTTTATACTGTATGACAATTTCACGATGAAAGAACCACCAGAATTGATGCAAAATATAATAAATGTAAAAACATGCTTGTATTTGTGTAAAGCTGCCAATTTGGAGATACAAGGTTTTGTAATGACAGCAATGGAATGTTGATATGCTATATTAAAAGTAAACAAATCTTAACTAACATAACGTGTGACTTTTAATGTAATCTACAAGATATTGAAAACAAATTAATATGACTCAATATTTGCATTTGTGCACCAGAAGATCTGATAAATATGATCTCTTCAAAAGCTGAAAATGTCTTTTTCCAAACTGCTTCTCCCTTCCTTCTAAAAATATTCTCCATATGTGTTTATCACAAACTGTGTACAGATAATGACATTTCCCTTTTTTCCCCCTCAGCCAGTTTTGAGTTGGATTTGGGGTGGGAAGAACCACTCTATTCCCACGTTGAGTCCAGCTTGCTGCCACTAAATGGACACCACCTGTTCCAGGGGCCAGTGTCACGTGTGGGTCAGGGAGGGTCCTGTTTGATTGGCCATGGGTCAGGAGGGTCTCGTTTGATTGGCCGAGGCGGCGGGTCGGACCGTGCGGCGTGGCCTCGGTGCTAACTTTTAAAAAGGTTCAGGAAGTTGGCTTCACCCTTTACAGCCCAGGACATTTCCTACCAGAGGAGTTAAGCACTCGGGACAGGAAGCTATTTGCTGGAGCTGTAAGATCTTCTTAATGAGTGTCTAACTGGAACCAGACTGGCCACAGCACCCTGAGAGAGAAAGAGAGAGAGAGAGAGAGAGAGAGAGAGAGAGAGAGAGAGAGAGAGATGGAGAGAAAAAGTGAGACTGAGGAACTGACAGCCTAGCGTCCATACCCCTTCTCTATTTTGTATTTTACTACGTCTTCCTTGGGAGTCTTTTTTGACACCACAGCAATAAAATTTACAAGGAACCCCCTTTTAGCATGATACGAGGCGAACCATGGCCAAGCAAATCAAAGAAAGACAACTAAAACCCATGCTAATCAAATCCTGCTTCACCATTAGCATTTAGCATTCTTCTTTTATGTGGATAAAAGGTTAAAAGAGTTGAACAGAAGTGAAGAGAAACAAGCTCATCTGGAATTTGGTTTATGTTGTTACTTGCTGCTAGTCGATGGCCATAAAAACATATCACTCCCATTAAAAGGTCTCAGAGGAAAGAGACGGAAGTGTTACGCTGGGTCTGCTTAGGCTTATGAATCATGCTGGGTGATGGATGAGAAATGATTGATTGCCTTTAAACATCTGTCACGTGAATGCACTACAGTATCAATATGTGTTAAAATCTCACAGACTGCCAGCAGAGCTAGCATTATGGCTAATACTGGATTAGCACTGGTTTTGCTGTTAGTGTGCTTGCTGTTTAGCAGATATCAGTCAGGCTTGTGGTTGACAGTAATTGAGATTTTGTAATAGAGAGAAATGGTGCACTGTAGCAATGTAGTAATGTGATTTTGACCGGTTAGATGATTAGCCACGTGTTGGCATGTATGTGTGTGTGTGTGAATATTCCTGCTGACTGGGGAAATGAACTTAGACCACCAGAGAGGAGAGTGTGTACGTGTGTGTGCCTCTCTCTCACTCTCTCACTCTCTCTGAGGATTTAAACAAACCCAGTCAGAGCTAATTAGCAGTGAGTGAGAGCAGCGCAGGGAAAGCAGCCTCATGCTAACTTTGTTCACCTGCTTCCCGCTGAGAGCAGGCCTCCTCTCAATGAACCGCTTGATAACCCTCAAAAATACAACCCGAGAGAGAGAGAGAGAGAGAGAGAGAGAGAGAGAGAGAGAGAGAGAGAGAGCACTAAATGCTAATGGTTCAGGAGGTGCTATAATCAAAGAATGACTTGTAGTTTGTGTGTGGGTGTATGTCCATACATGTATGTATGATAAATACTTTTAAAGCCCCACTCAAGCTATTCAAATTGCACTGAAAACAGCATTAAGCAAAGCTAGTGATTTCTATCATTCCATCAGTAAACTTTCAGATAGAAGAGCACAGGTTTACCACAAAGCCAAAAGAAATACATGATTCAATGTATGATAAATAAGTTATGATTTTTAGACAGTGCATTTTTTTTTTATTAATACTAACAGCATATATGGAAACTTATTTTTACCCATGATCATGAGAGAAAACAAATGAAGTTTTTAAGTGCAATTTATTCTTTCATTAATTAAGAATTCAATTAAAAATATGTGTTAAAGCTTTTTTAACATATACACTACTGGTCAAATGTTTTAGAACAGCTTTAGAACGTTCCTGGTATGTGCCTAGTTGGTCAGGGTTTCATCCTACAGCAAGATAATGACCCAAAGCATACGTCCAAACTCTTCAAAACTTCCTCAGGAAAAAATAACAAGATGGTCAGCTTGAAAACATGGCGTGGCAGCACAGTCTCCAGACTTAAACCCCATCCAGGTGATTTAGGATGAGGTGAAAAGCAAATCAAACACATTTATGTGAACGTCTTCAACAGATTTGGGAAGAACTGTCTGAAGAATATTTGATGTCTAATGTAGAAAGAATGCCACAAGTTTGTTCGGCTGTTATATCTGACAAAGGTGCTACTTTGATGAGTCAAAAGTATACAATACATTTTGGTCCATAAATTGATTCAGTGAGTTATTATTTAACTCCCATGCCTTCATTTCAGAGTGCAGTGAGGCATTAAACTGAATAATGTTAAATTAAAAAATGGAAAAATAGGGTGCTGTAAAATGTTTGACCAGTAGTGTAATTACTAATTTAGGATGAGTCCTTTGATTGGAGGTGGATGTATTTTCATTTTATGATATAATTTCATCATTATTATTGATGTGTTTATTACTTTTTATGTTCCCTATTTTTAGAAAAGTTGGGGCACTTTTTAAACATCCGATAAATATTTCAATCTGTAAATTGTTCATTCATTTGAACTTTCATTTAACATCAAAAAGGCAAAGAAAAGATGTTCAATGTTTTTTACTTACAAACTTAATTCTATTTGTTAAATATAAACACTGTTGTAATACATGCAGAATAAGGCCTGTCATTGTACTACTAAAATAAACATTCCTGGGAGTTCCTGGGAAAAAGTGTTGTCTTGACAGCATATGTATCTCCAAAATACCAATATAATGCATCAAGGGTGCATTCACATATATGCAGATCACCTATGCAGCAAACACTGATGCATCTCTATGATATCACAGGTGCTGTTCTTTTGCACTCTTCATTGGCAAGAGTCTGGGTGGTCTTTTTCATCTTTGGTACATAGAAACTGATACCAGTGTTTCCTCAAAACAACCCGAAACATGGACTTGTCTGACCACAGAACACAGTCTTTTGGTCCATCTCAGATGGCTTTTGGTCCCCACAACTCCCTGTTGTTTCAGTACAAAATTAATACATGGCTTCCTCTTTCCATAATAAAGTTTCAAAAATTCCAAAAAGTTTCAGGTTGCATTTCGTGATGTAGAAACAGACTGTGTTTAGTGACAATGATTTTCCAAAGTACTCCCGAGTACTATGTCCATCCTGGTAGCATGACCTTTTTTCAAACAATACTTCTTGATGGCTCACTGGTCACTTTTAGTAGTGGTTTCCCCTTTATGCATCAAGATTTCCTCTGACTCCCTGAATCTTTTCATGATATCATGATGAAAGACCTAATTTTTTTGCAATCTTACACTGACAAACATTGTCTTTGAACTGACAGTTCTCTCCCAAAACTTGGCACAAAGTGATGAACCATGACTCATGCTTCATTTCTATATGTGCTTTATTTATTTATTTCATCATTAAAAACACTGAAAACATGTTCTTTGTCATCTTGCCTGTTAAATAAAAGTTCAAGTGAATGAACAATGAACATTTTTAGAAAGTGTCTCAATTGTTCTGGTTGGTATTTGATTTGGATAATGTGTACTGTCGTTTATGTCATTGATGGTTGGTAATGTAGGGATGAGCAAAGTTTACATGAAGTGCATTTACATGTATGTGCACGTGTGCTGTGTGTGTGTGTGTTCAGGATGTGAATCCCTTTGATCCTGTGTGTGTATTGTCTTGGGTTGCTCTCGGGCCCCTGCTACAGCATGGCCCCCAGCAGATGGGCCTTTTGTTGCCGCAAAATAAAAATCCAATGAAAATGGTAATTATATAAAAAGCGCCACATAGTTGACAGGCTCTACAGAGGGGTCCTGTATTCTGGCATTAGTCCAGAGAATGACAAATACTTCTCTCTTTTCTTCTCCCCTGCTCTCATTCTCCCTCTCCCTCTCCAACTTGCACACAATACAAATCATAACTGTGAATAAGACATTAGAAGAATGCTGAACAAATTATTGCACTACCCCCTACGGCTGGCTTGGATCGTTGCCTTAGAAACTCAATGAGAGAGAGAGAGAGAGAGAGAGAGAGAGAGAGAGAGAGAGAGAGAC
>BRDA01005458.1:26820-45899 GCA_036984385.1 Crenuchus spilurus | reverse complement strand
TATCGTAGAAAAACAGTAGTGTTGGAGATGCCTTAAGTAGACTTTAATATTAGAAAAGCCCAATGTGATGGGATCTGAATATACAGATTAGCATAAGACTAAAATAAGATTTAAAAGTAATATAAAGCAACAATAACTTTCTCAAATGTCTGTGATTAGACTGTAGATTTGGGTCAGTTTTAAGTTTGTGTTGGGCTTTCTGTCAGACAGTGGGCTGGAGAGTTTTTCTGGACCTAACAATCTCCCAGCTAACACAAGAACATTGCAAGAGTTTTATTTAGGTTATGCGAACGTTATGTTGTGGAGTTCTTGCTTGGTTATCAGAACGTTAGGTGTGAACATTAGGCTAGAACATTCTTTGAACATTCCCTTAATGTTATTATTATTATTATACACCCGGTGGCACGTTATATCTAGGTTTGATCAAACTTTAGTCAAAACCTTCAAAGAACGTTCCAGGAATGTTGTCATTTAACAGAACCATGCAAGAATGATACCAGAACATTAGTTTAACGTTCTGTGTTACATGGGCTGGGATTCCATTGTAGTACCCTTTGTGGCAGTTCTTGGGTCCACACACTTCCATAACTCTGGGTTTGTCGTGTTGCAAGTGACGTGAAAAGCACTTCAGAATCCGATTTGAGCGGCCAAAGCACCTGGATTGAAACAGATCACACATCTGATTGTAATCGCATTTCAAAACCACTTAAAATGTGGCTTTTTCAGATTTGCACCAATGGGACCTTTTAGCATTCCCACTACAAATATGACAAAGTGTTCATATGCATCTGATGTTTATATTTAAGGCATTTGGCAGATTTATTAAGAGTGACTTGCTGTTTACTCAGGAAGCATCCTTAGCTAGTAAGTATATTCTAGAGTCCAGAAAATACCTCAAGCTAAGACACTTCCAAATACAAAATCAGTAAGACACGAGTACAATCAAACGCCTTGACTAAGTGATGATTTAAGTACTCTTCAGATGTTGACACTGAGCGACTCTGCTAGGAGTTCATTTAACTATTCAGGACCCAGGACAGAAAAAAGAGTCTGGATGCTCATCTTCAATGAATCCTGAAGGTTGGTGGGTCAAGCTGAGCTGTACTTGAAGCTCAAAGGGTTCAAGGTGCAGCTCAAGACTTGACCATTGCCATTAGGTAGAAAGTGGTCTGAGTGACCATTGTACTTAGTGCAACTTCTGATCAAATGTGTGCTAATTCGAGGTGTGAATAGGGCCATACACAATATTTCCTGTGCTAATATTTTAACCAATAAAGCTAAATGTGTATCCAACTGTAATTTTCAAATTTCAGAGACAGGGGTCAACCCCTCAACCCTTCCAGAGAGTTATGTACTCTTGAGATGTCACCTCTATGGGGGAAAATGGCAAGGTGAACTAAATGAGGGTATGTTAAACCTGGTACTGAAATGGGCAGCAGGTGGTTGCTATGTGGCACCAATGGTATCTGTGGTGGTGGTTGCTAAGAAACTGCATAGAGGTTGCTATGGTATCCTTGGTGGTTGCTAGGGTGTTGCTATGTGGGTGGTTGGTCTTATGCTAATGATTGTTTCATTTCTGCTGCTGTCAATGAACAAAACTACATCTGAGTCAATCAGATCAAAATGGGTGGGGCTTGTGATATGGTCACATTCACATTCAACTGACTGGTAGTTTATAAATATTAAAGGGTTTGGTTTTATGATTTGTTAGATGTTGTGGCATGCATTAAAAATCTGGCTAACTTTTACAGATGTGATCTATTGGAGAACAGTTCATTAAACGTCCAGAGGAGCTCCTTGCTGAAAGATATTACTTTGCTTCTTACAGCGGAGATGGCTTCATCACTTTAATACATCTGCTGGAGAGGCTGAAGACTGCAGTGCTGCTGCCCTCTTGTGGCAGAACTGTACAGCTGCACTGTCATAACACAATCGCAGTCGTGGCCAAAAGCTTTGAGAATGGCACAAATTTTGGTTTTCACAAAGCTTGCTGCTTCAGTTTTTATGGTGGCAAATTTGTATGAAATTGTGAAGAGTGGTGAGATGAATTGTAATTAATTGCAAAGTATTTCCCTGCCATGAAAAAGAACTTCAAGGAGAGAGGTTCAGTTACAGTAAAGAAGGCTTCAGGGCACCCAAGAAAATCAAGCAGGCATCAGGACCATCTCCTAAAGAGGATGCATCTGAACGCACAGTGAGACAAAGGATTTTGGAAGATGGCTTGGTGTCAAGAAGGGCATCAAAGAAGCCACTACCAAGAAAGGACAGAGTGACATTCTGCAGGACGTGTAGGGACTGAACTGCAGAGAACTGAGGTAAAGTTATTTTCTCTACTGCAGCCCCTTCAGACTGTTTGGAGAAAGGATTGTCCAGAGAAGAAAAGGTGATGCTGCCATGAGTCCTGCATCATGCCAACAGTAAAGAATCCTGAGACCATTCATGTGTGGGTTTGCTTCTCATCCACAGGAGTGGGTTCACTCAAAATTTAGCCTAAGAACACTGCCGTGAATAAGGAACGGTATCAAAACATCCTCCAAGAGCAACTTCTCCCGAAGATCCAGGAGCAATTTGGAGATACTGTTTCCAGCATGATGATGCACCATATCACAAGGCAAAAGTGATAACACCAAGTGGCTCTGTGAACAGAACATTGAGATTTTGGTTCCATGGCCAGGAAACTCCCGAGATCTCAATCCCAATGAGAACCTGTGGTCAATCCCCAAAAAGAGGGTGGACATACAAAAACCCAGAATCTCTGATCAACTCCAAGCACTGACAAGGCAAGAATAGGTTGCCATTACTCAAGATTTTGATTTTACCCAGAAGCTGATATCTAGCATGCCAATGTGAACTGCAGAAGTCTTAAAGAAAAAGGGTCAACATATAAACATCTGACAAAAGGTTCTGAAAAAACTGAAGCAGTAAACTTAGTGAAAACCAAAATTTGTGCCATTCTTAAAACCTTTTGGCACGACTGTAGTATCCAGCTGAAGGGAAATTTAAACTGGACTCCCAGTAATAAGCCATTTAAGTTGGGCATATTTTATTTGAATGTTATTTGGAGTTTTTGTATTTGTACTTACCGGTACTTGTTTAGCTGTAAGCCTCAATGGTTGCATGCACTGTACAGACCCACACATTAAGCCAGGGGTCCAGTCCAGGGTCGGTGTCCAACAGTTTGGTGATTTCTCTGCTCTGACACAACTAAATCTGGTTATTACCTGCTGATGTGAATCAGGTGTGTTTTACCTGCTGCTTTAGTGGTGCTTCTACAAATTGATGCATGTTGGAAATGAACTAATCTTAAACCCTTTTTCAGTGTTAAATGCTACACAGATGATGGTATAGTGATCTATAGTCTTACCATCTGTGCTACCATCTCCATGTGCTCTGACCAGCAGTCCAGAGTAAACCAAACCAGTTCTTAGAAACATCCCCAACGTTTATTTTATTCATTATTTTTTACAAACCATTTCAAGATGTGGCCAGTGACCTAAAATGAGTAATGACCCATCTGGGATCAATGTGACAGCCAATGTGAATGTTTGGTCAAATTTTTGGCAAAAAATGTCTTTGTCAGTTTCAGTTCATGGGAGTTGTCTTTCATGAAAATGGCTGATGTTCCAAAAACAAGTAAAAAAAAAAAAGTTAAAATAAATAAATATACATGAAGCTCCCTGGTCATGTCCTCTAAAAGAGTAGGGCTGATTCCCTGGCTAAATGTTTCACTCCTAATCATCTCCATCTTCATAAACTGGCTCAATCTCCCCTCACCTCTCTGACTAATAGCTTGTTCTGGTGTGGACTGGCTGCAGGTGGATGCTGACCATTGTTGGCACTTGAGACACGTCTTTAATGTCCATCCCAAATGTCAAAGAGCTTTTAGGCTACGTTAACTTTACCAAGCTGAGGTTAAATCTGATCTTTTGCCTTAATGTGGCTCAGATCTTATGTTTTCAGGGCTGTGTGGACGTGTCAAATCCCATCTTTTCAAATCAGATTTGAGTCACTTTATGTGGTTCTAGATCAGATACGTATCTGATTCATGGACATGTGCCTTGAATGTGACAGCGCATAGTGGGTGAGGCAGCGTTGGCTTATCTCGTATACTCACGTAGCTATTTTACTAAAATCATCGCAGAAATACAGGGTTGCCAGATCCCCCAAACCTCCTACTGATTTTGTAACAAAGTCACACTACACAAACAGAAACTAGCCCAAAATCTAAAGTGACACATTCATTTCAATGAGCTTAAAAATGTAAATCTTCTTCAAATCTTACTTTCTCATTCAATGTCTACTTTTATTTAGTGCAAAACCCTGCAAACCGCCAACTCTGAAGTTTTACATGCGACTCTCTCTCACTCTCTCCATCAAAGGTTGTTAGGAACCTCGGGGTTATGTTTGATGATCAGCTTTCATTCACACATCATGTGGCCTCTGTTGCACGGTCCTGCCGTTTTGCGCTCTATAATATCAGACAAATCAGACCACTCCTAACGCAACATGCCACTCAGCTCTTGGTACAAGTTGTGGTTATCTCACGCCTCCATTACTGCAACGCTGTGCTAACAGGCCTCCCAGCCTGCACTATTAAACCACTACAGATGGTCCAGAATGCAGCAGCACGTCTGGTTTTTAACCATCCAAAACCGTCACGTCACCCCACCGCTCATTGAGCTACACTGGCTTCCGATTGCTGCCCGGATCAAACACAAAGCCTGCATGATTGCCTATAAGGTGATGACAGAGCAGGCTCCCTCTTATCTGCACTCGCTCCTAAAAGCTTATGTCCCTGCCCGGTCGCTGCGCTCCTCCACTGAACGTCGCCTTGCTTTGCCTAACATTCACACAAAGCAATCCAGACTGTTCTCCTCAGTAGTTCCCAGATGGTGGAACAAGCTGGCTACCACCACTAGAGCAGAGGTGTCCCTCACTGGGTTCAAGAAACTCCTAAAATCCGAGCTCTTCAAAGAGCACCTGCTCTAGCGATCCCAACTACTCCCCATGAGTACTGATATGTATTCAACATTCTATATCGGAATATTAATTATTTAACTTTAGTATTTTTCTGCATTTGTACTTTTTATACTATTGTAATCGCTTTGGATAAAAGCGTCAGCTAAATGCAATGTAATGTAATGTAATGTAATGACTGAATTTTTGCAAACCTGGCAACCCTGCACTAATGTGATGCTCCTTGTTGTTGGTGACGAAGGTAATGTGTAAACATGTATCAATGTGCGCATGCGAGTCGTTTCAGGGACAGATTTGATCACATTACAGACAGATACTTTTGATACAATATACTGTACTTACATTTGTAAATGAGAACTGTCAAGATAGTTAAATCTGATCGGAGTAAAACATCTGATTTGAGCAACGTGGCTTCTAATGTGAACGTAGCCTTAGTGTCTAAAAGAGGCGTACAAGTGGACCTGTAAGGAAGGAAGCTTGGTTTCTTCACTGTTTCCAGATAACTGAAGTAACCTACAAGTACATGGACCATCTGCTTCTGTGGGTTTAATGAGGTTCACACATAAAGGGTGTCTCGTTTGTTTCTTTACCCAGACCACCGTGAACAAGTTTAATACTAATGAAGATGTGGTGAGAAAATTTGGATTAAACATACCTCAGTCTCTGTGAAAAAGACTGACATGGATGATTACATTAGGGGTAGATGGATGTATACAGAAACAAGCAAACATTGAGTGTGAAATCCTCTGACATGCTGCAATGGAGCTTTCACAACATGAACCATCAGGTTCAAGTGTGCTTGGATGCTGGTGGTGGACATTTTTGGCACTTGTTGTAACATCAGTCTTTTTCATACAAACTGAGGTCTATTTACTCCAAATTTCATCACCATATCAAAATTAGTATTAAAATTATTCAACATTGTATGAGTAAAGAAGCAAACAGCACACCCTGTAGCACTGATGTGTCCTGCGGTGTTACATTTTTTTTTCTCTATGAAGCCGCTGATGTTTATTGAAGGTACTACTTTGTCTAAAACTCTTCCCGCACTCTGAGCAGTGATACGGTTTCTCTCCTGTGTGAATACGCTGGTGTGTTTGCAGATGATTTTGTCGATAAAAACTCATCCCACACACTGAGCAGTGATACGGTTTCTCGCCAGTGTGAATGCGCTGATGTACTTGGAGATTACTCTGTACAGTAAAACTCTTCCCACATGCTGCACAGTAATAGGGTTTCTCTCCTGTGTGAATGCGCTGGTGTCTTTGGAGGTCACGTTGTACAGTAAAACTCTTCCCGCAGTCTGAACACTGATACGGTTTCTCGCCCGTGTGAATACGCTGGTGGTGTTGGAGATGGCTCTGCTGATTAAACCTCATCCCACAGTCTGAACACTGATACGGTTTCTCTCCTGTGTGAATACGCTGGTGTTTTTGGAAGTTACTCTGTTGACTAAAATTCTTCCCACACTCTGAACAGTGATATGGTTTCACTCCTGTGTGAATGAGCTGATGTCTTTGGAGACTACTCTGGACAGTAAAACTCCTCCCACACTCAGAACAGCGAAAAGGTTTATCTCCGGTGTGAATGCACTGGTGTAGTTTGAGATAACTCTGTACAGTAAAGCTCTTTTTACACTTTGAGCAGTAATACAGTTTCTCTCCTGTGTGAATACGCTGGTGTCTTTGGAGATTCCTCTGCTGATTAAAACTCCTCCCACACTCTGAACATTGAAAGGGTTTCTCTCCGGTGTGAATGAGCTGATGTTCTTGGAGATGACTCTTTTGATTAAAACTCTTTCCACACTCTGAACACTGATAGAGTTTCTCTCCTGTGTGAATGCGCTGGTGACGTAAGAGATGACTCTTCTGATTAAAACTCCTCTCACACTCTGAGCACTGGTGTTTGCCTGTTCTGTCTGCATTCTCGTGCATTTGTATGTGAGGTGTATCAGTGAGGAGAGCATCATTTAATGTTTGAATATCAGAGGTTTCTCCTGTTGCCATACTCTCCTCTTTAATGTCTACTGATGTCAGAATTGTGATGTTTTCCTCTTGGTAAGTATCTCCCGACATCTTTATTTCTTTCCTGCAAAGGAAAAAGAGAAAAATGTGTTTCAGAATTTTTTTGCAGATGTTTTTAAGAGGCATCTGCTGTTATTTCTGATGTCCATAATAAAGATGTACAAAATGCATGTAGTTAGCATCAAATAAAATTATTATAAATTGTATTATTATGTCTCTAACACCCTGCCCTGCACCCAGTGAGGGGGTAGGGGACTAACCGCGACCAGGATTAAGCGAATAAGATATTGAATGGATGGATTATATTATTTATATGTATTATTTTGGATTATATTATGATGATATAATAAACAAATCTAACTTTACGGGTAGACCTATAAACTAATCTGTTAAATAGAGCTAACAATATAAATAGATCTAATGTTATTAACAAATCTAACATTACAGAAAGCTTTGATATTACAGAGACAACATTACAGACAAAGCTAACATTACATACAGAGCTGACGTTACATACAGAGCTGACGTTACAGAGATAACCTTACAAACAGAGCTGACGTTACAAACACAGCTGACGTTACATACAGAGCTGACGTTACAAACAGAGCTGACGTTACAAACAGAGCTGACGTTACAGATGAAGGCTGTTTTGTGTGTTGTTATATTTCTGAGTCTACATGTGAAAATTAAGACCCAAATATAAACAGTGTAAACAACAGTAGAAGACATCTCTACCTGTAACAGTGCAGTTCCTGTTTCTCTCTCAGCAGAACTGTGACAACACTCAGACATTTACTGCTGCTGTGTTTCCCAAAATCATCTTCTGTCTAATTATGCTTTTGTCCATCGTCACGTGTCAGTTCTCCAGACTTCGTACAAGACCTTCAACCAGAACCTGAAAGTTGTAGACCTCACACTCCCGAGTCTGTTTATCAGCACAGTGAATCTACCAACAATTGAATACACTAGGTAAACACATTCTGTCAAAATAAAAGTCCCCTCTTTAAAATAAGTTAAACGAGTTGAGTTTTTTAGCAGCAGAATAATTCTACCAACACTCAAACAAAATAGACGGTCTGTCAAAATAAAAGTCCCCCTTCTTAAAATAACTAAAATGGGTTTGAGCAGATGTAGATATTCTCTTCAAATCTGAGCCAAATGTGACACAGACCTGGTCTGGTAGATGTTTAATTTGAAGTAAATACAAGCAGTTTTCTCTGACGCAACTAATTTTGTATTCATTATTATATCATTTATGCTGTTACTTTTTCTTCCTCCATGATCTTTACATTGTTTCATTGGCATCTTCTTATGGTCTACTGTTTAAAGTATAAAATACATATATGTAAAAATGCTATGAAGTTAAATGTCTGCTTTATTTGCTTTCATTAAATGACACCAAAGGGGAGTCTCTTCAATCTGTGTCTTCCAAATGACTTATTAAAGTGCAAACTTTGAGTTTTATTTGAGGAAATAACAGAGATGTAACCAAAGTGAAGTTCTGAATAACCCAAATGGAAAAGGGGGAATTGGAGCAATAGAATTGGGAAGGAAATTTTAAAAAGTATTAAATAAATAAATAAGATGTACCACAGAGTATTGCTGTGAAAAATGAAAAAAGAGTCCAGTATTAAATTGTGGAGGTGATGAAAAAATGTAACATCTCTCATACAAAGGAGATATGAAACGGCCAAGTGGATATTTTTGAAATTAATTTTTAAAAGTACATTGTTTGCATGTTTTACTTGCAATAATGTTTTAGAATATTTCCGTATCTTGAAAAATTAGGAAAACCTGGTGATTGAACAATGTCAGATACCTGAAAGAACTGTTTATACACAAATAATGGGTGAAATTAACAGACTAAAACACTTGATATACACGGGAAAAAGAAGTCACCTTGGAATATGTTGAAAAACTGAAAGTTGTGTAAAATGTAGGAGGAGTATGTAGTGTTTTGAAAAAAAAACATTCTCAGTAAAGTGTTTTCTAAAAAGTGCAAAGTTTGGAGCTTTCTTCATCCAGTGGTATTTCCCCAAACCCTTCTGTTGTATCCAACATTGAGAAGAACTTTTAATTTGGTATCCCTGCTACTACTTCCTCTACAGATCAAAGTGGATGATGCTTTCTTTTGAATATCACCTACATAAAACCAGATTCACCTGTTACATAAAATGTTAGATTATTTATCATTGACTTAATGTTGTTTTATGACTTATCAGTGGGGCTAACCAGCAAATATGGCTTCAGTTTGCTAGGGAACATAAAGATTGGACTCTGGAGCAATGGAAGGTCATGTGATCTGGTGAGTCCAGATTTACCCTGTTCCAGAGTGATGGGCACATCAGGGTAAGAAGAGAGGCGGCTGAAGTGATGCGCCCTTCATGCCTAGTGCCTACTGTAACTGCCTGTGGGGTAGTGCTATAATCTGGGGTTGCTTCAGTTGGTTAGGTTGAGTTACAGGCTTAGGGAGCATGAGACATCATTTTCCCATATGGATTGACCACTGCAGAGTCCAGACCTGAACCCCATTGAGAATTTTTGGGATGTGCTGGAGAAGACTTTGTGCAGTGGTCCAAATCTCCCATCATCAGTACCAGATCTTGATGAAACATTAATGCAACTCTGGTGTGGTGACATTGCAGAAGCTCGTGGAAACAATACCACAGTAAATGTGTGCTGTAATCAAAGCTAAAGGTGGTCCAATTAAATATTAGAGTGTGATTTTTTTTGGCTGACAGTGTATAATGAGATATTTAGATTGTTTATATGGAAAAGGTCAAGGTGATTTGTTTCCTGTGCAAGTGCTGTTTGAACTTGACCACGTGTTATCAAATCCAGGAAGTGTTTTGAAGTGTGTGTGTGTGTGTGTGTGTGTGTGTGTGTATGTGTATTTGAAAAGTTAAAAGTACACCAGAACATGTGCATGAATAAAACAGTACAAATAGCAGTGTTCAGATACATACACATAGAGGGAAGAAAGAAATGCTAGGGGGATTCAAAATAATTATCCTGAAATCTTGAAGTACATTAGATTACATTACATTAGATAAAATTTTATTAAACCCTTTGGATGACTCCCACAGCAGAAAAAACAGTAGCAGCACTCAGCATAACACTAAAAGATAAAAATTACTATAAACAATTTCTAGACAAAGATAAAACAACTCTTCATCAATTAAAATGAAAAAGTAAAATTCTTCAAAAAAAGTTTTTCAAAAATAGTAAAAAAAAAAAAAAAAAACTTCAAAATTAAAAATTAAAAAGTAAAAACTAAAAATTTAATTATTGCACAATTCTTACATATTTTTTAATAGTTTTAATAGCTTTTCGTTTTGAAGAGGGTTGTATTTATTTAATATATTGTCCCTGTTCCTTTTCTAAGGCAACAAAAAAGGGTCATCTCCATGAGAATTTGCACGTTTTAGCCATTAGCCATTAAAAGTATGAGTTATTATATACATGCATATGTTATCTGAAAACCCAAACAATACATGTTTACATAGCAGACAATACTTATCAATAATAAAACCAAAAATATAAATAATAAAAGCACTGAGGTTTTGCCATGTGTGTGTGTGTGTGTGTGTGTGTGTATATATATATATATATATATAGTTTGCTGTATATACTAGTGTAGTATATAGTACAGTAGTATGACTTTCCAAATACAGCCAATCTATTTTTTCTTCTGCAGAAGGGAAGAGAAGAAGCATGAGCCCATCAGGAGGTCACATGACATTTGTGTTGGGCTTGTTCACTATTAATAAACGTAACATATAAGAGCTGTAAATCAGCAGGACTTTCAGTCTTTATCGTTTTTAAATCATGCTTCTGTGGACTGATTATTACTGATTAAAAAATGATCTTTTATTAGTGTGATTCCATTATAACAGACAGGGGGCATCACTGACCTTATTATGAAGAGACTAGAGATGGACAGACTTTAAGACAGTCAGTAATCCAAACAGAAAGGTGTTATGAAGGAAATAGGAAATCTATAGTCATTTATGAATATTTATTAAGCTTTGTGTCTGTGCTTTAAGAGGAATGCTAAGGCCTCAGGTGACTCCTGCCCAGCACTTCACACTTCAGATAGAAATAGTCCAGACAGGTAAAGTTCTGGCTATGTTGGAGTTAATAATATTAAGAGTAGATTGAGGACTGAAGTGTGTGTGTGTGTGTGCTTGTGTGTGGAGATAAGCAGGTATTCTCAGGGTGCAAAATGAGTTTATTAAGCAGCAGGCTGGCATGGAGAAGCCTAGTTTACTCTGATAAAGGCCATGGAGGAGGGAGGAATGAAAGGTTTCATTTCCTGCTTCCAGAAGTTGACGTATCGCTGCGATCAGAGGCAAGCAGGGCTCTGCTAGGCGGCATGAGTGACAGAGGAGAGTGAGAAGGAGAGAAATGCCAAAATCAAACACAGGTGAAGGAAACATGTGAAATGGAAATGAGAAGGATTTATGCACAGATGTGATGCAGTCAGAAATGATTCTAGTTTAGTATAAAATCTAAAAAAGGCTAAATTTTCAGGCATAACTTGAAAATGTCCATTGCTCTATAAATTATATATATTATTATATCATTATTATATTATCTAGCATTTGCTAATTAACCCATCCCATTTGCTAAGGCCTCTCCCCATCACATTGCAGTGTCTCTGACTCTAAGAGGGTGAAAACAAGCACAAGCCTCCTCCAGTGCGTGTGTTGGGGGCACCACCTCTTTTCTAACTACCGATGATACACCATCACTGAGGAGCCAACGTGCTTGGAGGAAAGCGCAGCATCCCCAGCTCTGATGGACCAATCAGTAGACGCCTGAGCCTGCGGACATTGTAGTGTGAACGTGATGGGGAGAGAGTGCCATCTACCCACCCAGAGAGAGCACGGACAATTTTTGGCTGTCGATGGCGAACAGCATTACCGAGATTCAAACTCACGATCCTCTGCTCATAGTGTCAGTGTCTTAGCCTGCTGAGCCACTCGGCGGCCCTATTGTGCTTTACATTTTTCCTGGACTCAAAGAAATGGCCCAAAATGACGTCTGGTTCCGTTGCCTTTCTTTAAAAACAAAGCATTTTTGTCAAGCTAACTTCATATTTTGTTTTGTGAAGACTAGAGGTCAAAATGACGTGTAACCTAACAGGCTTCAAGGCCAATTGAGAGAGTCTGAGACACTCTCCCCCTTCATTTTGTTTCTACTCCACCCAGCTGAGTAAACAACATTGAAAAATAAAGAAAAAGAGAAAAATAATTTGGAGCGGAGCCTCCAGATGGGGACAGATAGGCTGAGATAGGGACGGGGAGATGGGTGCAGGGGGAGCTGTGCCAGGGTGTTTAATATAGATCCTCTGGCCAGATAAGCGGGACAGAAAAACAGGAGACTTCCCATCAGCAGGAGAGCAGGGCTCATAGGAAATTGCCTCAATGGAAAGCGCAGACACAGAAGCCGGGCTGTGTTACTGACACCTTGATTTCAATCCCGTTATCGCGTTACATGCATCTATTGCTGCGTTCTTAATCCAACACTGTGTGCTTTCTTGTTCGGATGACTGATCCAGGCAACACAAGAGCATCCTCTGAGGCTAAAATACCAAGTGTAGAAGGAGTGAAGAGCTACGACGAACATTTAAAGGGGTTTTGCATGGCTGCGTAGGCCGACATGTGACAGATATGGTAGGCCTGTGGTCACTGTAACCTCAGTCCTGTATGTGTCTGTGTGTCACAGCAGTGTGGCCTGTTTGCTGGTGCTCTGCGTGTACAGTAGATGGATTAAGCCTTGATGACAGAGAGTCAGTCAAAGCGTTTGTCTAACCATGACTGCCACCTCAGCAGACATGAACATGCAAGCTGTACAGGCAATATAGGCTTCAGTATGTTCAGCTCAAATCCAGATAGCTAAATGATTCTGGCCCACATTTGGCCCACTTGCCACATGGATTGATGGCACTCTGGTGCACCACTCCTGGTTGCAAGATTTGGGCCACAAATTAGCCAAATGTTGGTTGACTGCCACATCTCTGCCAGAAGTGGACCACATCTGTTATGGTACATGTGGGTCAAATGTTTATTTTCAATATAAGGGCCACCATTTGGCTCAAATGCAGTTTGCCAGTGCTGACATTGGGCCAGCAGTGCCATTTCTCAGCCAGAAGTGGCCCACATCTGTATGCTATCTGGGAACTGGGCTGAAACTGAGGTCCAGTGTAGACAGTCCTGCCCAAGTGAAATCTGAACAGATAACATAAGCACGAGCCTCACAATTAAAGAACTGAATTAGAGAAGCAGAAGCTGAAAAACCTAAAATCACATCCTTTAACTTTCTGAATCCTTGATTTATTGGTTTTAACACACTTAAGATGGAATTTGAATACCGTACATACATAATCATAAACTTTGTAAAATGCTCTGTAACTACTACATCTGTCCAAAAATTACATTTGTGTTCACCATTTCATTCAGAAATATAAACTATGTATATATTTATATTCTATTTATTACCCATAAAGTGGCATGTTTCAAGCTTCTTGTTTTTTTGCTTTGATGTTGACACTGTTTGACTGGTAATTTAATCAAACTTGAAATAAAATCTCATTTGAGATTCAAACTTTTTTATTTTCCTGTGCTATTAAAACAAGCATATACCCTATTAATTATTACACTCTTTGCAGTAGCAGTGCCAAATAAGACACTGAAATAAGGTTGGCACAGTATTTAAAAGTGTTTTTTACTTTTATGTTGACTTTTATTTGAGTGCAGACACTATGAACCCAAGATACTTCATGTTTTATCTGCTCAACTTTATTTCATTTGTTAATATACATCCATTCCTGCATTTCAAACCTGAAACACATTCCAAAAAAAATTGGGACGGGGGCATTTTAGGACTAGTAATGAGGTTTAAAAACTTATTTAAACAGGTGATGTCAGTAGGTCTTTGTGCAGCAAAGATGGGCAGAGGATCTCCCATTTAGCAACAATGTTGCTCAAGGAAAGATTGAAAGGGACTTGCACACTTCTCCCTCTACAGGGCATATCATCATTAAACAGTTCAAGGAATCTGGAGGAATTTCAGTTCATTAAGGGCACAAACCTGTGATCTCTGATCCCTCATAGTATGGGGGGTTGTGTTAATACCAGGGTCTGTCATGGTTTAGAGGTTGTGTTAATGCCAGGGTCTGCCATGGTATGGGGGGTTGTGTTAGCGCCAGGGTCTGCCATGGCATGAGAGTTGTGTTAGTACCAGGGTCTGCCGTGGTACGAGGGGTTGCGTCAGTACCAGGGTCTGCCATGGTACGGGGGTTGTGTCAGTTCTCTTGGTAAAGCTCTGAAAAGTACACTGGGATTTTCAAGCAGAATATGCTGCCTTTCAAGACCACATCTTTTCCAGGGATGTCCTGCAAGACAATATAAAACCACATGCTGCACATATTACAAAGACATGTTTGTGGAAGAAGGGGGTATGGGTGCTCCGTCACTTGGTATCCTCAGTGCTAAAGCATCTTTTGAGTGTTGTGAGAAGGAAAGACAAAGTGATAAATACTTTACTGTCCCAACTTTTTTTGGAACGTGTTGCAGGTCTGAAAGGCAGGAATATTAACAGATGAGATTAAGTTGACCAGACAGAAAATGAAATATCTTGTGTTGTATATTGAGTCATATTGATTGACTGGGCCTCTTTCACTTCATTCACTTAAACCCAGTTGCAATTTGATTCTTCATTATTAGCTGTCTTTTTTACACATTTTGTTCATGCTCTGAGAAAAAAAGATAAAAGAGCAAGACACAGACAGGCAGAACACTGTGAGGATGGGGGAGTAGCTGCGAGTACTTGAGGAGAAATGTTCGGAGACGAACTGGGAGTAACTTGGATCGCTTTGGGGTGTGTAATCTGTTCCAGGGTAAGACACCAGAATTCCCTTGTCTATGAACAACACATTGCCCAATATATCTGTGTCATATACCCACTTGATAACAGGCCCTTGGAGAGAAGCCAGAGATAAATGGATTGCTCGAGGACAGAGAGGAGTGAATCAGGACAAATATGCTCTCAAAACGTCTTCAGGAGGCTCAGGGGAGGAAGGAGGTGAGCAAATCTCACCCAGTTGTAGTTAAAATCCACTAAAGTGATTAACACGGCGAATGGCCTTGTGGAACCACAGCCAAACAGTAAATAAACAGCCACTGTGACTGCAGCAGTGTTCTCTGGATCAGATGGAGACTCATAGCTGAGGTTTAACACACAGTAGGTTAGTTTTGCTTTATGATTTTACTCCTCGCGGCTTTGGAGAGTTGTGCCATCATCACCCACAGATTTTCTTGTGAATAAGTAATAATATCTTTCAAAATTGTTTATTTCTAATGTTATTATCTATTCAAGGGGCTTTTGTTGAACCTATTGTAGATTATTAAAAGTAGACATTGTAGTGAATTCTGCATTGCTGCACAGTTTTGTAATATCACTATTTTGCACAAGGATGCGTTACTTCTTATTCTTCACTGAAGATGTGCTGCTGTTTGGCATTATTTGTGTTTATGTGCTTCTTCCCTTGTGGTTGGCCACTCGTTATTATTATTATAACAGGATCAAGTCACACTATATGCACAAATTCGGTCATTGTTTCTTTCAAAATCGAGACTATTGAAACAGGTTATGCTGCTTTTTCTTGGATAATAGTCTCCACTGTTCCAGGCTTTTGAAGCACTGTTGTGAAGATTTAAATGCACTGGATGTTAGATGATCAGCACTGAATAGAGCAGAGAACACAGTTCCTTATCTTAATACAGGGCTTTATACCACTCTAGCCCACGCCTGCCATAGACATCGTGCCCACAGGTTCATGTTTAGTCCTATTCTATTGGCAGTACTTACCTCGCAGTCGGTGTCCATTTGTACAAGTAGCTAAATGCATTCATTTGGACATTATAGTGTATAATTACTAATAATGTGTAATAATGTGTAACGTCATGGTACAAAGTGTAAACAGTGCAGGTCCACAACAATAAACAAGATAAACCAAAAACGCCAATTATTAATACATATACCTTTTTATTTTATTTCTCTAATAATTCATATATATATATCTTTATTCTATATGCTTTCTTATAACAGTCTTATGGACATACATAGATCATAGATAGGCTTTATAAAGTACAGTAGGAGGTTTCTGTTACGTTGATAGAGAGTAAGTTCTGAAGAGAAGGACTAGTTGGAGGCACACACCACATCACAGTATACATTCATGTCTGCATGCACACACACACTGACAGAACTAAACCATGGCTTTTGGCTTCTCTACCTCGACTTATTAGCTCACACTCTCTCTCTCTCTGAGACACACACACACACTCTTCAGAAAATCGACAAACACACACACACACACACACACACTCCCATATATGCCCACTCAAAGAAGTTGGCAGGTTGTCACAGGACTGGAACACAAACATCAAAGACTCAGAAACAGATATGTACACACTTCACTTCCACTCAGAGCTCGTTGTTTTTTTTCCATGACAAAAAAAAATGAGCTGGACCATTTGTAACAAGCACACCAGTATTTGGTTTCTGCTACCTTGTCATTTACATACACTCACTGGCCAATTCATTAGGTACACATGCCTCGTATCTCCAGTCATTGTCCATTGGAGCTCTGCTGACTCCACAGACTGTAGTCCAGTGCTAACTCTGCAGACTTTGTCCAGCCTGTTCTTCAATGGTCAGGACCCTCACAGAGCTGGTGGTTCATTCTCAGTGATACTGATGTGGTGGTGGTGTGTTAGAGCTGCTGGAGATGTTAAACACTGTGTCACTCACTGTCCTCTGTTAGACACACCTGCCTTGTTGGTCCAGCTTGTAGATGTAAAGTCAGAGACAGCAGCTCAGCACAGTGTGTGTTAGTCCTCTAGTCCTAAAACTGTTGGGTGGTTGGTCACTATTTTCACTTGAGTAGTGACACTGAAGTTTTTAAAACATCAGCAGCTCTAACACACCACCACCACGTCAGTGTCACAGAGAATGATCCACCTGCTCTGTGTGGGTCCTGATCATTGAAGAACAGAGTAACTAAAGTATCCAGAGAACCAGTTGACTACAGTCTGTAATGGTAAAAGTGCTCAGTAGAGCTAAAATGGACAATAAGTGTAAATACAAGATATGCGTACCTAATAAAGTGGCCAGTGAGTGTATAGTATGAAAAATAAAGCCTAGAGGTGACAGGGGAAGCTGAGAAACTCATAACTGAGACAGATGAAAGATCAAACTCCATAAAAGGTCCAAAATAAATATGTCATATAAAGTACAGAGTGCTGATAACAGTAACATTACATGTACCTCACTGTATCAGATCTGAGCTCTCACAGCATCCTAACCCTGACCATTCCACAGAGGTGCCTGTTGAACATATAGGTTTGCACACACCCATGAGCGCAAACACACACACACACACACACACACACACACACACACACACACACGATCACACACACCTGTGCAATAAAACAAATCAACGTCAGGCACCACAACTATTCTTTTCGGCTTTCCTCCCAAAGCTTACTCAATTAACAAAAAACACTCTGTCTCTGAGGAGTTCCAAAGCCAAACCATAAGCAGCTGTGATGTTCTATTTGGACGTTCCTGCAACAGCAATAAATGTGATATTAAACCATTTTTGGCTTCATAAGCATGTATAAATGTACAAATGACTTCAAATGCATATTAGACTAAAGGAGTGTTGGTTGTAGTGAAATCCTCAGCTGAGATATACTAGCCTGTATATGCTTTCAGTGCTAAATAGTGTTGCAAACTTATTAGAACCTGAAATTGTGACCAGAAAACCATTAAGGACATTAAGTGTGACCAGACTCCGAACTCAAATTACTGGAAGATAGACTACATATGGTTATGGCCGGTACTGACTCACATGAACAACGAACACTGCCACATTTATTACTGAAATAAAGCAGCCAGGTTGCTGTAAAGCGAAGGCCCGGCCCAGCCACAGTACAGGTGGAGACTCCTTTGGCAGGTGAAGAGGGGTGTGTGATGGGGGAGGTGTCCCCTACTTCTGCGGTTGTGCTACATGTCCAGCAGAGGGCGAGAAGTCCCAGACATCGGTCACACAGCATTAGTGATGATGATGTCCCTGTGTGGGCCTCCGGTACCCGCCGGCTCAGGAGTGATGCTCTTCAGCAGACGCTGGGAGAGAGAGAGGAGTATACACCAGTTATAAACAACAGTTTAACCATTTTCTTTATTGAAGAACCCTTGAAGAACCATCTCTGTAGCAGTTAAGCAGAGTGCACTTTACCTGATTGGTGTTATCTTTTAAAAACGATGTTTTTTTTGTTTTTGGCATATCGCCCACCCTTAGGTACCGCTATGTATTACAACACACTACCAGCCGACCTACAAAGTTATAACGTAAGTATATAGGATTACATGTTGCCCACATTATCCAAAATGAAACTTTAAAAAAAAATATTTTTATCCCTGATTTTCTCCAAATGTATTTTAGTGGCCAATTAACCCCGCCCCTTTTAACAACTAAGCTAGCAGCTAGTGTGCTCGCAGGAAAGCGCAAATCCCCAGTTCTGATGGATCACCTGGCAGATGCCTGAGTCAGTCAACATTGTTTAGTGTTAGATAGAGTGGCTCATCTTGCCCACCCGAAGAAAGAGCACGGCCATTTCAGCTCTCTCGAGGCCCTGGCTGTCGACGGCAAGCAGCATGATCAGGATTCGAACTTGCGATCCTCAAATCATAGTGACAGTGTCTTAGTCTGGTGAGCCACTTGGGGCTGAAAATGCAACTTTTAAGAAATTTAAGTGCTGTAGTAAGTTTCGAAATGTGCCATTCACTCACATCTATGCAATCCATATACTGAGCTGCAAAATACAGATTTTTTAATTTTCAGATTATTTTAAGGGATAAAAAGTAAAATTGTCATGTACTGTAACAAATAATTATTACAGGTTCAACTTAAAAAAATAGAATATTATGAAAAAAGTTCATTTGTGTTCATAATTTAGTTTAAAAAGGTAAACTGTCAAAAAAAAAAAAAAAAAATTATATATA